>JAANSN010000135.1:0-87963 GCA_036850665.1 Dicranocentrus wangi | reverse complement strand
GAGAGAGAGAGAGAGAGAGAGAGAGAGAGAGAGAGAGAGAGAGAGAGGGCCATGATCAAACGCATTTTTTTATCCTCTTCTTGTGCACGCTCTCATTGTGAATAGGAATTTTGTGATTGTGGTTTTAAATCCGGTGAGGAGAAACATGATCAACTTGGTGGAATATCTCTCAATCCTGTAAGAAAAATCATTACTTCTAAAGTTTCCCCAAAAAAACCGTCTCACTTTACACAATACCTTTTCTTCTTTTTCATCCACATTGACAACAGTGTGTGTTGGTAGCTTCGGATGTTCAAAAAGAATTTGTTCTTTTCCACGGGGAATCATCTTCTTAACTCTTTCTTTTAGTTACTCCCACTTTCACACGTTACATCAACTGATAAGCGTCATTGGCCAACCGACATGAAAACCACTATATGAACTACATTGTGTTGCTGCTGCTGCTGCTCCTTGTAAAGTCCTTGCTCTGAAGCGAAAAAAAAATTAAGTATATCTTGCATTTATCACCCGTCCTTCGCCGCCGCCGCCGCCACCACCACCATGCCACACACCGCGTGGAAAAAGGCCGTGCTCAGTTCCACTTCGGAAAAGAACAAGAACCTCTGTTGAATACGAAAAAAGAACAGAAAAAAATCTGCCATTTCATCTTGGGTAATTAAGAGTGGTGGACTGACACGCCACAGATTAAATATCTTCAAAGTGAACTTTTTTTCCTCTTCTACTTCTTCTTTCTCCTTGTATTAAAAGGGGTACAGAGTGGTTTACAAAGAAGGAGAAAAAAAACCAGAGCTATAACGTAACTCGAGACAAGATGATAATCTGTTATCTTCTTGTTGTACATTAACCTATCCATACCAGATACGCGTCCACGAGAGGACATAGTTAATACATTAAAAAAGGGGAAAAATCTTGTGAAAATCTACACTCTTCTCTGAAAACTAAAAAAAAGTAAGTGTTCACCCTATTCAAAACTGGGATAATAAAACTCATATATGATAATAATGAATTTGTTAGAAACAATTGCACCTATTATACCACTATTTATACAAGTAGTTTTCAATCTTGCCAACTAGTTTTCGGAAGAATTTCTTCTTCTCCCCCATTATATACTTTTTTTGCACTGCACGAGAGTAGTACCAGCTCCAAAAGGGAGCTAAAAAAAAGTCGCATTTTTCACAGGGGAAAAATGTGCGACATCAGAGAAGAACGGACTATATGTTGGTTGGGTTACTGGCGTTGGGTGGCGAGCGAGCGAGCGAGCTCCGAGCTCACTCATCCTCACAGCCCTCTTCTACTCCTTTTCGGGGCAACACAAAATATAATTATGAAGATAGCCGAATAAAAACTTATTTTCCAACTTTTTAATCAGTTACGACGACTGCCAGCAAAAGCCCTTTTTTCTGTCTTTGTCAATGAGACTGCAGTTATATAATCCATTGTGTTTGGAGAAAAAGAAAATTGTGCTTTTAACTCCAAGAGTTTGCATTCCATTGGGTACCCAGCGCTCACTTCTCTTTGTGGAGAGAGGAAGTAATAAGAAAAGGAGACGGATAGTTGAGAGGAAGCCAAAGAAAATGAGGATGGTATAAAGAACAAGCTTAAAATCCTTACACACTACCACAAAAACCCCGACAGTGGTAACTGCTCTGCTAACAGAAAGGATATAAAAAAACAAGGGGAAGGCCCTGGTTTTTTTTTTTGGGGGGGGGTATATCGGCTCTGGTGTCTGGGTTCCGTAATTTTGTGAAACTTTTAGTGAGTCTGTATTTATTACGGGGATAAAGCAAAGTAACTGGTAGAGGCACATATCAGTCCAATGACACAAGATAGAAGCCTTTTCGACACCTCCAAAATCGGTTTGGAGGGAAATCGAAGAACGGGGGCTTTAATCCGCTCCCAATCATTCACCATTCAGGAAAGAGAGAGAGAGGAAGTGTTTCTACTCCAAAAAAAGGGGTTTCTCCCCCCAGCTTGGTTTCTCGGGGGAAATGAAGTAATCAAATGATTAAAAAAATATAACTCTACGGCTAAATATTGAATAAGGGGTTTGATTTTGGGACTACATTTTTTATGTCCCATTTCTCAATAAATGGCAATAAACGAAAAAAAAAATATATAAGTATTTTTTGGGATTTCAATGATGGAGTGATTCATTCCGAATCCTGTGTGATGATGATGGCTAAAGAATTTCTGCTCATGTGGCAGAACTCATCATCAGGATGAGGATGAACCCCATTTTCCCCTTTTTTATAAAGCTGACTAAGCACGACGGCTCCCAATGGTGGTACGATTCTTTTTATGAAACTAATGCTCTTTCGTATGTATATACACTTCAGTCAGACATTCATTTTTGGAGGATTCATGGAGTTTGTTTGTAGGAATTTGCAAAAAAAAAGTATCAATGTTGAATAATATATGTGGTGTCTTCTTCTTCTTCTTGTTCACTTTTTGGTAAAACCGTTTTTTGTTCTGCTTTGCGCGACCTATTCGGTTTTGACGTTGATGATGTTTTGCGGTTGCAATCAACATTATTCTTCTTCCCAGTCGTGTTTTCCCTATTGAGAATGATCACACACTGGTTACGCAAACGACGTAAATTGTAAATGGACTTGTAACGGATGAGTATATATTTATAAATATATATATATATATATGTTTTTATTTATCTGGGGATATATAGCCACTTTTCGGGGAATCGTGTATCTCCTTTGTTATTATTACACCGCAGTCGTGAGCTTAAAAAAGGGGTGCATGAGGAGTATAAAAAAAAGAGAGCTGAGAAAATGCGACTTTTTTTTCTCTGTTTCTGTTGCTGATAATGCTCCTTCCTCTCGCCTCTGTCGCTCTTCACGGAATTTCCTTCATTGCTTTTTATTATTAGTGTTTCGTCGTCTTAACGACGTATTTACACTCCAAGACGAAATTTTTGTAATTGCCAAAATGGTAGATAAAAAATATGAGAAACCGTTGCTTTGTTTGTGAAAGAGGAGGATTTTAAAAAGTTGATTTTTGTCTTTATTTGCAGATTTACCGTGGTATCATCATCTTCTCGCCGTGGCTTGTTTTTTTGCATCACTGGAACCAACTGATAACACGACCAAAATCGTCGTCGTCGTCAAGTGTTTTTGCAGTCGCTTTAATGAGAAAGCCCGTTAGTTTTGTGGGTCTTTGAAAAAAAAGGAAAAGAAAAGAAATATCACTGTGCCCGTCACCATTACATCATTTGCCGGAACACTTTTTTTTCTTCTGTGTATGTATACCCATTGATGACGGTGTGTGTTCCCCTTTAAAAATAAATAAATCATACAGTCGGAAGAGCTAGCCCAAGAAAGTAGAAGAGACTCAGACAGAAGGGTTGGGGAAAACAGAGAGAATTTTTTTTCGTGATTATAAAAATCCACATAAAACGATTTTGCCAAGGAGAGTTGAAGTTGTTTTTTGAGAATTTGGTGTGCGAAAAGGAGCCACTCCAAGTCAAGATTCCCTCGGAGCGAACTCACAAAGAACATGACAAATCAGCATTCCTGTAAGTTTTCTTTTTTACCGTATAATTAATCTTATTATTGACTCAACAGCGGAGGATATATATCATTAACTCTTTCATGCCGGGCTTCACAAAAAAGTGCCATTTCCCTTTGACTCTTTTACAAAAGGCACAAAACTTGTAAGCTTTCCCCCCCTCCTCCTCCTCCTCGCCATATTGTGTTCTTAGCATTTTCATTCACTTTGAGTGTCAGAATGGAGGACTCTACCTCGAACTAAAAGAGGAAGCAGGTAGCTGGTGTTTTTTTTTCAATTTTCTCAACAAAAAAACACTCTTTGCTCGGTTCCATGCAAATGAGCAGGACGACCTTTTCCCAAATGAAATACTACGATATATATAAAAAAAAATACACAAGTGGAGGTGGAGGAGGATGATGTTCAAGTAAATGCTAATAAGAGTAGGAGGGGAAAATGGTTTCATTCAGGCCACCATATCAGATCTATCGAATCTGCAAACACTTGGCTTATTATAATCTGGCGTGACATTTAGCTTCCTCGGCACTATACATAGCCCCTCCACCTCCACTCCATGGTACTACTATGAGGCTAATGTCGGAAGGAGTTAGGAGCTAAAAAGTTACGCATGTTTGACAAAAGCTGTGTGTAGTAGTTTGTCTCGTGTAATAATAACATTATGCTTGCTGCTGATACTATTCCTGCTGCTGCTGTGAAGTGGCAGGGAAAAAAGATTTTTTTTGGCTAAATAGTTGTTATTAGCGTGTAGTAGGATGATGGGAGGAAAATAGAGGAGTTTAGCTTGTTCGGAGTATTTAAGCATATCAATTTACTTATTGTTACACAAGTTGTCTTTACACGTGAGTTGTTCCAGATATAAAAAGGGAATTTAAGTGAAAAGGGTTAGGGGCTATAAGAATTGGGGGCATAATATATAAGGATATTGTTTCACATTTTCCTGGAGAACAAAAACTGTGAGTATCAAATCCAGTTGTGTAACTTGTGAAACGCTAATGCACCAAGACATTAGTGAACTGCATGCTTGACAACGTGTACTCTCCACTGTCTGACTTTTCGACGTAGACGCTCCATCAGAATCAAGGAACGGAAGGAGAGACAAGGAGGAAAATGAATAGAGGCAGAATGAGCCTTTTTTCCAGGCTGCTTCTTTTCAACGGAACCCCTCACACTCACATTTCGCTGTGTTTTGTTTTGGAGCTAGAGAAAAATATCCCAAGGAGTCGTCCGGCATGTCTGCCATCTTTGAAAAGGAGCGGAATCCCATCATCATGATCATCATCATCATCATAGACCGTATAGCATATAGCCCACATGTGTTCATTTCTGGCACAGGTGAATGACTTGAAATCAGGGGATTGAAAAGGCTAAAAGCCATTCAAAAGACAAAAAAAAGTCTTAATTGTTCTCTAACTCTCTCTCTCTGACTTTACAGTTCTGTTCAGTTCCTTTCCACCCGCACCTTTTGTAAAGTGGGCTAATCCCCGGTTTATCTCCGCCGAGCACAACTTCTCGCTCCGCTCCCTCCCCATCCTTATCCCTTTCAGATAGAATTTGCTAGGCTTCCATATCCCCACTCAAGAAAAGTGGCAAACATTCTGCTAGCATTTGAAGCACTTGGCGTTCGTTCTTTTCGCTATTTATTGTTTTTGTTATTTTGCGTAAACTCTGTCGGAAAAACAACTCGGTTCCAAACTGTGAGCAAGAGCTAAATGCATTCTCTTTGAGGTGTAGTTCAAGTGCAAAAGCACGCAGTCATTCATCTGTAGGTAAGCAAACAAGCTGTGCCTCTCCACTCCTCCATAAAAAAAACTCTCTGGCAGAGACTCTCTTTCCTCCACGCCGTGGTGGCGTGGTGGTGGTAGTTGGTAGTACAACATTTCCTCTCCAAGGTTCTTCTCCCACTTCTTCTTCTTCCCTGTGAATTTCAGAATTGAGATAAATGTTGCATTGGTAACATGTTTTGGAAGTAATATATCAGCGGCTTGACAAGGCTTTACCTTTGCATTAGCTTCCCTTCTTACCTGGATGACTGGGTGCAAAGCTCGGCGCAAGGATTTCCCTCGACCTGTGTACCACCGCCGCCAAATGCCGAAATACCTTTAAAATGCCATTCCAACACCTTTCCATTATATATAATATTATGTTTCTACTTATTCTGCTGCTCCCTTTTCTAACCCATTCCACCACTCCATTGTCCTTCTCCCGTCTTTCACATTTTCAACGCAACCAGCAGCAGCAGCAGCAGCCCAGGAAAACTCAAAAACTTTTTTTTAATGGGAAGCCAAGTAGAGGAGGGGTGGCGAGATGGATGCACAAATTATTATTTTTGCTCCTTGTCCTTCTTAAAAGCAATGCAATATAACAACCCCTTAAACCTAAACCCAACTAAACCAACAAGCCAGAACTCTGCTTTCCTCCCGAAGAACAACAACAACGAACGACAATATACATTGTTGTTCATGCAGAACAAACGCTAAAACGCTCTCCTCAAAAGTGTTATGTGCGTTGTTGTTGGGTTGTTGTGTCTGGGTGAGCTGGTGAGTGAGTAGTTTAAGCTCACAAACTGCAATAACTTTTCAAGAACAATACATTAAGGCGGATGGATGCAGACGTGGTTTTGCCAGTGAAACGTCGTCGTCGTCGTCCCCGTCCCCTGTTGTGTGGATATCCATGTCTCTCCTCCCCGTCTTCTCCTTCGTCTTGGTCGACTTTGACTTGGTTTGAAGGAGCAAAAGCGTTGGGCCCCAACAACCCAAGCAGGTTTCTCTTTCAGCCACACCGCAGCTCTCTTCTCTTCTCACACAAATGTCTGGGTTTCTTTCTACTTCTCTCTCTCTCTCTCTCTCTCTCTAGTTCCCTGCCTGTGGCTGCTCTCTGGTGCTTTAACATTTAGCCATTAGCCCCGTTCGTTCCTTCCTTCTGTTCACCCACCTTTTTTTCGCTAGCCGTCAGACAAGAAAACCGTGCTAATGCTTTCTCTTCCCATTAGCTCCTCGACGAGAGTCATACGTGGCCAGGGTACTTAAGACTACTAGGGAGTCATACGGAGAGTGGAAGGATAAAAAAGGAATAATATATCTATAATTCCACTTGTGAGTTCTCCCCCGAGTATTTTACCAATCTTGTATCTCTCCGTTCCTCACTCACTCTGACTGAGGAGAATCCCACCTCCGCTCCGTCTGCCAAAGCTCTCTTTGCTCCACTTGATATAGCAGCAGCAGCAGCAGCAGCTAGTCGACTGACTCCTCACCCGTAATCTGGTTGATAGCCCCTCTCCGTCCGTGTCAGCTTACCAGCCAGCGCTGTAGTTATTTAAGGGAACTTCCTATATTTTTTTTGCTGGGGTACACCCTTGTCTGCTTCTTCCCAGAGCCAGAGACGCCTCCAGCCATTTCCCTATATACTACCATCACCCTTCCTCTCATAATGCGTTTTTAGCCGCAGGTCTTATTCTCTACAAAATCCAGCCAACTTTTCTAAAAAGCAAGTGAAGAGGAGGAGGAGGACGATGATGATGATGATGAGGATGATGACTCTATGAATCACATTAGTCATTAGGAAGCCAGCATTAGTATTATTATTATTGCCACTCTCTCTGCAGATTCAAGAGATTTCAACTTTTAATAACAATACACCATTTTCAAGTTGTACCAGCAATGCCCCATGTTGTTCCCTTAGCGGAATTGCATGCCGCTGTTGTTGGAGGAGTAGTAGTCAAGCGAGAGCTCAGAGAGTCTACATAATACTTCATTTTGGTGTCTACACCCCATATCCTCCGCATCCCCAAAACGAGGGAGATGAGATGAGTGAAGGAATTGCTGAATAATATTATATTATATGTGTTGTTTAATAATATGATCTAATACAAACGACACGACGGACTTGGTGCCACTCCACTACTATAGTAATATATACAACTTCCCCGTTCCGTTTATTTTTCCGTTGCCAGTTGTTGTTACTCTGTTTTCGTGGTAGATGCACAACTACAATTAAGTCCAATGCTCTCCTCCTCATGCTTTTACTCATCACAGTCGAAACGAAATGTACATAACAAACAAACAAACAAACAATAATATAATCATCGCTGGTGTTTCGGTATTTAAGTTGAACACGGCCAACTTGTGAGCTGTGAAACGCTTAATGTTCTCTGCATTGTTTGTGCTACTTCTCTCTCTCTCTCCTCAAGTGATACACAAAGCTTAGAGGAGCAGCAAAGTTTTATTTTATTTTTTTTTTGCTAAAAAAACTTCTTTTTTTCCCTTCTTCTTCTACTTCTTCTCTTTTGGCTCGCCTTTTCCTCTCCCCCTTGTATACCTCTTCTAAGAAAAAAAAAGTATTTTAAGCTCTATGGCTGATGAACAAAGGGGAGCAGAATAGAATGGAAAATTCATGGGAAACTGACGTTTGCACATAATTTGTATTTGTAATGAATGTTTCCAACTTTTGAAAATAATTAGCCGTGTAGGACCCATCAATCTTGGGAGGGATATTCTCCACTATTTTTTCTACCAGCACCACCACTCTGCCTCAAACTCTACAGATTATTTTTTGGAGAGAGAGTGAGAGAGAGAGAGAGAGAAGAAAAAGGCGAAACCTCCTTGCCAGAGAGCTCTCAAACTATGTATATATAAAGCAGAGAGACGGAACAACAACTTTTCTTGGGCTTTTGGATGGAAGACAGGCCCAAAAATGAATTGACGGACATAGTTAGTTACTCTTTCAAAGATGATGTGGTTCTTTTGAGACGACAGGAGGAATATAGCTAAGGAGATTGTCTTGCCCGTTTGTTTTCCTTCTTAACTAGTGTAATCTTCTCTCTGGGTTCTATTATTGATGCTCCGCTTTTTTTCCGCTGCCGGCAATTCTCCCGAAAAGAAAAGAAGACGAAGAGGAGGAAAAGGATGGAAAAGTTTTCATTTTGAAAATAAAGTTTTTTTTTTCCTCAAACAACCAGGCAAGGTGGTGGTGGTGTTGGTGTTGATGATGATGGGAAATCTTTATTACCTTCTTGTAAACCTCTGTATTTATAAGTATGTATATATAAAACCATATATTAACGGAGGAGTTATAGTCCTATTAGCCACGTTGTCCTCGTCCTCATCGTCGTCTTCGTCGACTATTCGAAAATCGGATTGAAGTTTACAAAACCTCTCTCTCTCTCTCCTTTCTGTTTGTTCATCTTTGATACAAATTTACGGGCTGTTGTGGTCGAGCCTCTCTGTGTTTTCCTAACAACAATAACCATATAGCCTCTCTCTCTCTATTCCCCTTTGTTTCCATTCTTCTCGTAACGACATCCCTGTCTCGGAAAGAGAATGGATTGATGAAATGTAAAGCGGATAAGTTTCCCTGTCTGCTTTGTTGTGGTTTGCCTGTTTGCCTCTGGCTTCGGTTGCAACTTTATAATTAAACATATTACTTTACATTAAGGAGATTGCACAATCACCCAAAACATATATATTATTATTGTAGATTGTAGTATAGCTACTCGATCTACACGAGAGACGATCCTCTTTCCACTTAACAAAAATGTGAGCGATTTTGTGGAAACAAATAATATTTTATTTTATATAGGAAATGAGCACCAGGCGGAAGGGTAATAATGCTAATAATAAATGGGGTTGTATGTAAACAGAGAGAGTGGTGTGCAACAGGATTTTAGTTGAAAGGGTGGAAATGGAAACAATAATGAGTCATTCCTGCTGATTAGGCACGTTGCGTTGACGAATTATTATATGGCGTGACAGATTTTTTTTTTTGGAATTGAAGTCATATATGGTAATGAGGGATTGACTCATAATATATTTTCTGGATGACATCGGAAACTAAACTACTGGTGAAACATCCTCTCGTCTCGTTCGTTCGTTTGGCTCATGTCAACCAGGGCACATTTCCCGTTACTCAAAGCCAACATTGTCCCAGTCACGTAGTATTATTTATCCACCAACCAACAGCGCAGCGTGGTCGTCGTGGTGGGTTGAGAAGAGGAAGTCAGAGTTGTAAAAATGTGTGTGTCGTCGGTCGTCGTCGTCCTGTGTACTTACACTACACAAAAATCCGTTCCTCTCTCATCCAAATAAACACTCTCATCAGCTCAGATAAAAAAAATGAAATTGACGGTGATGTATGGTATGCAAACGAGCGACGTATGCGGATAATAATAATGGTGGAAAACACCCTTCATCTCATCGAGAGTTTTTAGCGGAATGAATGGGGCTCCTCCAAAAGAATATATATATAAAAAATGTGCGATGGGGTGGTAAATGGCTGTGAAAGCTGATAAAACAATCATGAGATCAGAAAACTATTCTTTTTTTTCTGTTTACCACTTGCTCGTCGTCGTCGTCGTCGTCGTACATGCATTAGCTTCAAATGTAAATTTGTGAGGAGGAGGAAAAGGGGTTCCAGGTTTAGATTACCATTTCCCCACCACCACAGAACAAAAAAAAGAAGTTTACCCCTTTACTCTGCTTCACATATATTTGGTAACACAGAGACAGAACAGCTCTATCTAGATAGAATCCTCTGTAGGTTTCACTTATTTCTCACTTGCTGGGAGTAGGAGTAGATTGAAATGAGAATGAAAAAAGAAGTAGGAAAGGGGTGAGGGGGGCTTCTCTCCATCTCTCCGTTGCTCGCTCCCAAGAAGCTGATGCTCCACTTGGAACGCGAACGCGAGGAGTTGGGACGGGAGTGCGAAGAACTGGCTGTGATTTGTTTGCACTGTTATTTTGACTCACGCGAGAAGGAAATGGATGAAATGGCATACAATATTTCCCTCATGTTTGCCTCTGTATATATCTACATCAAGTAGTTTTATCTTTTTTATGGTATTACCCTAAAAATGGGGATAAACTCAAGAATTTTTTTTTCTACTCTCCCAATATATCAATATCCAAGAAGAAGTGTACAAGGATAGAGAGATGAATCTTTTAGTAGGGATTGTATATAGGGGGAAAAATGTAAATGTATAGAAGAATAGCCCTCACCACCACCGCCACTCCATCGGTCCAGAGTTGAATGGGAGTGCTGATGGATCGGGGGATACATAAAGTGTTCAAGAGCAAGGATAAAAAAGTAGCTAACTGGATTGATGTAAGTCCTCCAGGGAAAATATTTTAACTGGAAAGATTATAAATATAAAAGTTTATTCTGGGAAGGGGGGCGAAATGGAAGTAGAAAGTTGGAAAACAGCACCCAACCAACCAACAATATTTTATTCTTCTGTAATCATAATACCAGCACTCGGGACTGATGGTGGATGGTGTGGTGGTATGATGGTAGTAGTGTGGCTCTATACTTTGCGTTCACTTTTTTCCCTTTTGCATACGACTCTGAACTAAAAAAAATGTTGTTGTTGGTTTAGTTGGGAAATGGGGGAAAAGTGGCGAAGCGAGTTTAGAAAACATAATTCGTTATATTAGAATCTGAATGGAACGGCTCGCAAGTTTTTGTGGCACACGACAAGGGAAAGCCGTTTGGCAGTAAAAGGGTTAGAAAAATGGTAGCTTGTAGTCTCCTTTGTCATTTGATATGATTCTCGGCTCAGCCATTGTCTCTCGCTAAATGCATTATAATATCTGGGTGCGATAATAATTTTAGGTTTTTTTTTAGGAAAAAAAAGCAATCAAAGCAGGGGGAAGTGGTCGTTAGAGCTGTGTGGCTATTTGGGACAAAGTTTTTGTTTTCTCGCGAAAATGAGTAAATTTTAGTTTCCTTGAGAGGATTTCCCTTCTCAACACTACTTTTTCGTGTCCCGACGAAACCTCCGCTCGCTTTTATTACTACTTTCTAATAATATTTTTCTCTGTGATTGGGCGCTAGCCAATCTGCCAATTTAATTAAATGAGAGTAAAAAAAAATCAGTCGGCGGCGGAGAGGAAATCAAAGTATAATTTTCGAAAGGGAAAAGTTGCTGGACATGACTCTCTTTTTTGGGTATCTCTTTTTAATTGAAGTAAAAGTACAAATGAAAAGTTAGGCTGGGACGAAGCACACCAGCAAGCAGTAACCAACAAAACGAAAGGAAGCGAAAACAGAGAGAGAGGAAGATATTTTTTGTCATAGGTACGCTCCTGCTAGGTACTCACTAATAGAATGGTTTCCACGGAAAACCGTATTTAGTTGGTTTTGCCGTTTTGGCTAATTGAGAGCTATTCCTTTGGCAATCTGTACATGTCTTTGTCACTGCCGTCTCCGAGAGTGAAAAGGAAACGGGGGAAAAAGAAGAAAAAAGAGCTGTATATACACAAAGTTTTTTTTTCTCGGGAAGATAGACGGATAGCGGCCACAGAGCGAACCGGGGAAAAGTAAGCAACTCTCCAAAGGGAAGGAAGTAGAGAAGAAAGAGATGGATGATAGAGTTGTTACGTGAAGATCCAATAAGTTTACCATGGCTGGCATCCCATCCACCCATCGGTTATCTCCAAGAGTTAGGGAAAAACCAAGAACATCCACACTGTATATAAATATATATATATTTTTTTGGAGTGCCAAAAGGAGGGAAAAAAAGTGTTACTGTAATTGTTGACACAATAGTGGAGAGACAGTGAGGGAACTTAGCAAGGGTAGTCCCGGATTGACGGGGAAAGCGTAAAGACGACAGAGCTAGTCCTAAAGGTATTAGCATCATGACACAGTGACAAGTCCAGAACTAGCTTTTAGCAGGCGGCGCGGCGGAGGACAGGGAAATCGCTGACGACATTATGGAGAATACAGACTGCCATTGTCATCATCATCATCACGGTCATGTTATATCGTCCTCTCCCAAACTGCTTCCACATTCCTTTTTCTGCTGACTGAGAATCTCAAAGTTTCAGTGTGACTCACACCGAAGGAAAGAGAGAGAGAGAGAGAGAGGATCGGATGGAAAAACGCTGGCAAGTTGTACGGGTTTTTTTTTCTTCCCCAGGTTTAACCCTGTGTGGAGGAGTAGAAGGGAGGGAAGTGGACACATAAAAACAACCATTGTTGGATACTCTCAGAGTTGATATGATGGTCATGGTCCGAGTTCATGTCTTTATGTTTATCTTCCTCTCGCTCGCTCAGTAGTGGTGTATTATACTTTTAGTATAGCGCTCATGCTCATTTTCCCAGTCCAGCAGTCCCATCAAGTTTTGGGAGCGGTGTCGTGGGATGAAGCTGCCAGAGAGAACCCTGAAAATGGGGGATTGGGAATGGGGAAAGAATTCTCATCGCCACCGGTTTCTCTCTCTCTCTCTCTT
This sequence comes from Dicranocentrus wangi, assembly GCA_036850665.1. Taxonomy (NCBI): domain Eukaryota; kingdom Metazoa; phylum Arthropoda; class Collembola; order Entomobryomorpha; family Entomobryidae; genus Dicranocentrus; species Dicranocentrus wangi. The sequence continues at coordinate 75,220 of JAANSN010000135.1, read as the reverse complement.
TCTCCCCACTCCATTTTTATATTTGCTTAGTATACTATTTTCAATTTGTGAAGAAAAATAGGCTAATAAGTGTGACATTACAGAGAGCATTTTACTCCTTCCCCACCACCCGCGTCCTCCATCCTCCCGTCGACGATGAAGCTTTCAGAGTTGAGAGGAGCGGCTAAAGTGGAGAATTTCTCATCTCGGGAAAAGGAAAAAGAGTTGAGGGAAATGCCCTTGTCGCACTCGCATTAGTTTGTGAGGGAGAGAGGCAGCAAATGCACAAAAACTGTTTGAGATTTAGGAACGTCCATGTTTAACTTTATATGTTATGGGTGTTGTAGTAGTGTCCCCCATTCGGCTCTCCTCAAGAATTTTCTCCCTTTTTTCAGAGAGCTCTAGGGGAACACGAAACATTTTTGTCGGATATAGGGAAAACTAGAGATAGAGAGAGAGAGAGAGTGAGAGAGATATTTTGTAGTAAGTAGACAGCCGGAGGAAAGCTAACTGTGAAACTCCAGAGCTATTTAGGCAGATAATAGGGGGTAGTTGATAGTTGGAGTTGTAGTATTTCTATTATCTGTCTATTAGTTGTCGTCATAGGATCTCTGGAAGCCTCTGGTATACACGGCGGCGACAACGACGACTGCTGGCGAGTGGAAAGTAGTAACAAGGACAGCAAACAGCGACTAACATGATTGTTACCATTGTATCCCTTTCAGTAAACTACTACTACTACTACTACTATCCCCTCCTGGACTATAGGTTAGGAGGAGGAGGAGGATATCCGCGTGAGGGGCATAAGGAGAGAGAGTTGTTTGTAGACTCAAAGATGCATTTGAAAAAGACGGGTGACTTCACTACGAGACGACCAACAACAAACAAATATACAACTGTCCCGGGTTTGCCTCTATGTGGGACTATAATGTTTGTGTTATTGTGTTGTATTGTCGTGACAGGAATGGAAAGTGTTTTCCATTAGCGAAATTGTGGTCATAAATTTTGTTGGAGAACCGTCTTCCCGGACTGATATATTTCTCCGATTTAACCCGATTTATCGCTATACGTTTTTAGATGCTTCCTTAATACAATTTTCCATACAAAATTTTCTCGCTCCCTTCATCGTCTCTCCCGGCAAAACCTCTCGCCTTGTTTTCTCCACGGGGGAAAAAAAGTGAATGAATAAGTTGTGCGCTGGCTGACTGGCTGGCATTACTACGGCATATCAACCTGCAGCTTCCCTACTCCACCACTCAGTCAGCACAAAACACGCGTGCATGTAGGTTTATACTCAGATTCCGAATCCCATATTTATCGGCACAGGGAAATCAACCCCTTTTTTCCAAAAGGGCTTTAGCTAGCCGTTAAACGAACGAACAAACTGGTGGGGAGCAGAGGAAACAGACAGAAGAGTCGAGTATTATTTGGAGGCCAGCGAGAATCCTAAATGTTTCTCCTCCACACGACACTTTCAATAGGCCAATTTTGATGCGAGAAACGTGTGTGAAAATGGAAAGGTAAAGTGAGTGAGAGATTCTCCGCGTCGCATCCTCTCTTCAAATTCATTTCTCGTTCCAGCCTTTCATTCTTCTTATTTACGTATTGTGCATAGCATTAGCCTCCTCTCCTCCTCCTCCTGCCCAAAAAAGGATATTTGGTTTCACAACATTCTTGAATTTCACTCTGTCTGGGCGTGCACCCACACCACCACCACCACCTTCTCTTTCTTTCCCCCTTTTTCCCATACATAAAATGACGATTGAAAAGGTATGTGTGTGTATCGCTCGTAAGATATATATTTTTTTTCTATTGCATTCCGCATCCCGCAGTGACACTCGTCGTTTCAGGTGTCACTTTAGTTTTTTTTCTTCTTCTTCTCTCCTCAGGACTCTCTCCTCGCTTGGTCGTGTAATGGCCTATCAACCAATATCATGCGAGATTGCATTATTAGCTTTTGCCCATTCCAGGCATGTGGCTGACACAAAAAATGGTTAAGGACATGGTCGTAGTTGGAGGGGAAGAAACAAGAGTATTTTCCCCGTTATCTCGCCCATTCACCATTTGATCAACGGAAGACAAGAGCTTGGCAAGAGAGAGAAAAAAACACGACGATTTTCTCTCGAGAAGTGTGTGAAGGAGGTCGAGAAAAGTCTCTCTTTTTCTCAAAGAAAACCTCACGATTTGTTGCTATCACTTGGCTCTCTGATAGCACTTCCGCCTGTTCCCCCTGTCCTCCTTCTGTTTTATGCATGGAAGGTGCGATCTGTAGTGACGGTATCATTCCCTCCAGTCAAGTGACACTGGCGGCGGCGACACTTCTTTATGGATTTTGGAGAATTTTGTCTCGGGGAACTAAGCACCGCTTCTTCTTCTTGTTTGCATGGGATCCCAGACAAACATTTCGTTTTCTCTCTCTCTCTCTCTCTCTCTCTCTTGAAATGAGAAGCAAAGGAAGAATAAACGTGCCTAGCCATTTCCGTGTCCTTTACGTGCTCTATTAGGCTGGTGGGGTGTGTGGGAGAAGGGATTTGTGCATCTGGGTTGAAGAAATCGCTCCATAAGTGCGCTGCTGCTCAATAAGTGAGCTCTCGCATTCCGTAATTTTTACTTTCTTCGAAACCAATATGGTCGGTGGCCAAATGACAAAACTTGCTTGTTTTCCTTTTTCTCACCTTCAATTCCAATATGGAATGCGTTTTGCGTTTCCAGGGAGGAGGAAAATAGGGGATCAGACGACATCAAAGCTCGGGCGGCGGCGGCAGCGGCAGCAGCGGTGAAGGCATGAGGGGAATATTCAATGTAAGTTGGACGGGGATATTTTTTTTGAGGTTGTTGACTTGTCTGGTGGAAGTTGTGAGAACAACACACACAAGTTCGCTCAAAATCTTATTATTTCTTTCCAAGGACAAGTAATTCCTATTTTGTGTTTTTCAATGGCGATATCTCACTCAAACAAAGGGAAATGTTTTGGTGGAGGACTTTCTGGGAAAAGTACCAGAGAGACTCATTTCTTGCCACATTTCCCAAAACTTATATTGGGGATCCACTGCTCCACGGCTGGCGCACTTTTGCTTCCTCCCCTGGTTTTACCCGAAGCGTTGCAAGTTTTTCGAGAGATGGGAACTGTAGAATCGAGGTAAATTGTTTTTGGGTAGGCGATCCAAATTGAAAATCGACTTTGTTAACGGCAAATGACATGCCACTATCGGGAAAATCCCGGTGGGTGAGAAAGTTGAGGAAAAGTTACATGATATTTGATGCATACACACACCACCGGACAAACATTACGACGGAATCAAAATCATCGTCGAGCGAGAACCACTTTGGAACTTGGATATATTATATAGAACATGTCGGACGGAGTAGTCGAGTCGTGTTTGCTAGATTCAGTGAAATGGGGTTCGTTCGGCTGATATGAAATCACCTGGAATTTCCTCTCAACTCTCAGTACCTCTTTGCCATTGCCAGTCCCTACAAAACCAGTTTCCGCGAACATTTTGTTCCCATCTCACATTACTTTTTCGTGACAAGGTAGATCCTATATCTTAATTTTTTTCGTAAAACTTTTCCCCCACTTGGTCTACTAGCCAGAATACTACTACTACTACTCTACTACTACTTACTTACTAGCGGTAGCGGTTTATAGACAACCGTGCGGTTTATATATTCTGGTTGGTGAAGGAGTAACTATAATAAAGAGCTTTTAGAGGGATTCAGAAGTTATAAGTGACCAGAGGAAACGACGTGTTTGACCAGTACTTCAAGAACTAGATGTACTTTTTCATCCGCACTTATGGCATCCGAGACGAAAAAGTGTTGGTGTAACTTACTTAATGTGTCACCATCCACTCATGACGGCGCAAATAGGGTTTAATGAAGTGAGTGTTGCGGAGGAGCGAACGAACTCCATGTTGGTTCAACTGTGCAAAAAGCTTATATGAGGTATAGTGAAAGGAAAGTCATCATTTCCAGTGAAGATGTGATTGCTGAGATGTTCTCCCTTTCTCTCTCTCTCTCTTCGAGAATTTGTGACGGCTACTTAAGCCTTCACCCACAAAGTGTTAAAAAGGTTGAGGATGAGTGTACTTGGGGTCATAATAGGGAGGTAAATATGATGCCAGAGAAAACTGTGCCCATTCTGTAGATGTTTTTATTGCAACCTTCACTCCAATTTTTGGGAGTGGAAGTGGGGTCGTTCGTTCGCTCGTTCGTGTAGGATTTCAGTGTAGTATTGCGAACCCCTTGCCTTCTAGGATCTTGCTAGCGGAGCAAGTTTAGTTTATCATTAAGGGAAGCGTAGTTTCTTCTTCCGTTCGGGGTAATTGGAAGACATTTTTGGAATAGCAGCAGCATGAGCAGAGCGAGTGTCCGCTTTACTCCATTTTCCAATTTCCTTAAACCCCAAACCTAACTAAATTACCCGAAATCCTTGATTTCTGGGGAATCAGAGAGAATTTTACCGTCGGCAGATGGAAATAGGCAGAAGAGCCAGGCTCCATTTTATTACAGCAAATGAAATGTGTTGGAGTTGGCTCGCACGAGAGGGATTTTAAATTAACGCGTAGTTTACTCGCTACTCCAGCCCCGACACCACCACCAGTACCACCACCACCACCACCGACAAACATCTCTTCATCAATCCAGTCGTCGAACCGAAGATATATTTTCTATCGCCTCGTCTCATCTTGCCTTCGAATGAGTTTTTGAGTATTCAATTCATAGTCATTTAACCGGTTCGCTGAGCGTTGGCTCTCCTTTGGTACACCACGGGTTTTTGGTCGGATTTGGTGAACCGTCACTGACACACGAAGAAAATCTGTCAGTCGGGCTGCTGAGAAGGAAGGGAGGAGATGGGAGATGGGAAAGCGATGAAAGCCTTTGAGCATGAATATAAAACTGGAAATTGTTGGGGATTGCATTGCAGTGATAGTTGCCATTCTGGCGGCTGCAGCAGCCCTGTCGAACCATGCATGCTACCACCACACCAGGCTCACTTTTAGGAACCGACACCGACGAACATATTCCCTTTTGAGTTATAAACCTCTCTCTCTCTCTCTCTTTCTAAAGTCGTTGGAAATATATAGGGCATGAACAGGAGCACTCTGGTGATGATTGGATATTGGAGTGTAAACGTTTGTCACTACTGCACCAGCTAGAGCTGCTCCTCTCCCTCCAATGGAGGGAAAAGTGTGAGCCAGGGAGAAAATGGAAATGAAGGCCAAATGCTAAATTGCCATCTGCTCCTGGAACAATTTAAAACTGATGAGAAATGATTTAATAAATTCCATATGCATGTTTGAGCACGAGTTTTATAGCCCTCGAGCCTTGTGCCGGTGGAAAAAGAGCCCAGGAAAAAAAAAACGGGAAGCCAACAAACAAGCCATTTATGCAAAAACCAGGGTGGAACAAGAGATCTCGTCGGGGAAGGGCAATGAAACGGTAAAAATGAAAGAAGTGAATAAAAAAAGGAGTGAAACGGGGAAGAGAGGAGCCCCGAACATGGCATCCTGGTCGTCCACCGTACGTACGTAGTGCGTACACAAAGTGATGATAGGAGAGGGTTCTTTTTTTTCTCTCACTTTTCAACTCTCCGACTCGTCGAGTGGGAAACCCATTACGTGTACCCATCGGTAAATCATCGTCAAACGACACGGCAAATGGGGAATGTGTGAAAGTGAGAAGAAGAAGAGAAGAGAAAAAAAATGCTTGCATTCCACATCTCACAATACCAAGCAATCCAGCAGCCAGCTCCCAAAAACCCCATTTCAATCCGCAGGAGCCAGAATCCAGATACAAGTTTTTTTCTTCCCATCATCCATCCCAACCCAACTTATTTCCTATTTTATATCAAACGAAAAAAGAAACTTCCACCAGGCAAAGACGTGATCCGTCCGCGTCCTCCGTGGCGTTATAGTATAGTATATATATGGTCCTTCCTAATCCCGCATCATTTGAAGGGGTTGCTCTCTCCCTTCCTTCCTGGTTGCATGGAAGCTGCTTTAACACCAAAAGTTGATGAGAAAATTAATATGAATGAATGAGAGTGAGGGACCAAGTGAGAAATGGAGTGGTGGTTAACGAGGATTTAATTGCTTTATTTGTTCGCATCCTTCATAATTCATTAATTTGACTTCCTCCGCACTCATACCTCATCCGTTCATAACTTCCTCGTCGGCCCTCCAAAACTCCAACCCGCTCTGCCTCTTTCTGCCGCTTTTTTAAACTTTTAAGGGCTTCCTCTTTAAAATAAAGTTGGTGATGATGGGAGAGTGGATTTTTCCTTGGCTAAAAAATTTCCCTGGATGAGTTAAAGGCCTCTAGTAGTATTAGTAGTGGTGGATGTGGATGTTGTTTTTGGATGGTCTCTTGTGCTCGGACTTTTCATCTATTTCCTCAAAGTAACCGTGATGATGAGGAGGAGGATGATGATGATGATGGTTATGATGGCGTTAAGGTTGATGACGGTGATGATGAGCTTAGCACCAGAGGCATAAACTTTTGAGGCGTAGAGTAGTTTTCTCCTGCCTCCTGCTCTCCTCCTTCCCTCCACTCATTTCCGGCGTGCATAAAAAAAATTACTAGGAATATATATGTATAATGCTCGAAGGAACGGAATGGAATATTATTATTTACTTGATGGGAGCCAAAACACGGGATCGCGCGTCGTCGCGGCCCCACTTATACACAACTTGGTTGATGACTATCATCATCATCATCGTCCTTCTTATCATTTTTGCTCAACGACTTTGATGATGATGAGAGGAGGACGACGGTGGTGCTATGCTGATGATGACACTTGAGTAGAAAACCCAAGTGCTGAAAAGTTGCTAAACTTTAAGCACTTTACAACTTGCAAACTGTCTAGCGAAAAAGAGCCTTCAAAAATGTGTGTGTGGACCAGAGTGAGCCAGCCCCATCCACTATTTCGTCAGCTGGGTGATTACAAATTTAAGGGATAATTTGATGCGTGCGTTGAACCAGTAGTTGGCTGGTTTCACCAATCCTTTCTGGCCACCACCACCACCATCCCCTCCGCCGCCTCACAGATCTCCCAGTCAGTTTACCTGAGTCATATAATATAATATATTTCCCTAACAAAAACAAAAATGAGAGTAAAACCCTCTGATGCGATGCTCCCTTTCGCCAGGCGGTTTTACGACCCCGACGAACGGAGAATTTATGAATTTCAACAAAGCTCAGGCAGTCATTTGGAATCCCTGACTCCCGACGACGACGACGACGAGATGAGGATGAGGCAGTGAGAGAAAATATATATTAGTCTACTGAGAACACAGGATGAGGAATGAAGACAAAGAAAATAATGTTACAAAGGCTGTGTCTCTGTATAATATAAAGCTTTAGGGACATTATTGGCAGGGTATTAAAGCTAATTCGTTATTGCACAACAACTTTGATGTCACGCCATTCCTCCTCGTCCTTGCCTTTTGTCCATCACAGACAGAATAAATAAAAAAACAACTTATTTTCCAGCTGCCCGAGTGCCAAATTGGCCATGTTGTGATGACGGGGTTTGAGGCGAGAGGTACCAACCAAAATCCACCTTNTGTCACGCCATTCCTCCTCGTCCTTGCCTTTTGTCCATCACAGACAGAATAAATAAAAAAACAACTTATTTTCCAGCTGCCCGAGTGCCAAATTGGCCATGTTGTGATGACGGGGTTTGAGGCGAGAGGTACCAACCAAAATCCACCTTTTTTCATTTTATTGCCTGACTTTCCCATTGTTCTGTATTTGTGAAACGGGTGCGAGGAGAGACCACCTTCATTCTTCATTTTGTTAGTTCAAAAGATGCAAATTAGGGAGCTTATATAAATATGTACCATATATATTTTTTTTCCTTTCCTGGGGATTCCCTCAGCCCTACCCTCTTCCTATATTATTCTCTGCTAAACTACCTATTTGTTTTGAGGTATGCGTCTTGGTAGGTAGGAACCTTACTTTTTTTTCTGTAAAGTGGTCTATTTGACTAAAGATGAAAAGGTTTTTATTGTCCTTCGGGCTTCATAATATGCGACACAATACACAATACAATAATACCTAGATTTTTTTCAATAGCATGAGCTCCAGTTGGTAGGTAAGAAGATAGATATAGTTAGTGTAAAGAGCATACATATTTAAGATGGAAGTCTGTCATATTACTACTAATGACTAATAAGCTTATTAGGTTCAGGTTTGCACTCTATAGACTCAATTAAATACGATACTTCATACTTAGACATTTTGTCTTAGAGAAACCAATACTGTGATTTATTTAACAGAATAAAATACATGGAAAATATATACTAAGATACAACCAATCCATGACAAGGTACCCCAGCCGTGTGCTTACTTGGGTTTCTTCTTCTTCTCACTAAATAAAAAATTACACTTGTTTACAATTAGCTTTCAGCATAACCATTTTTAGTTAAATGGGTTGAATCAGGTGTTATTTTTAACTCTGCTCACCTCATGTCTTTCCACATCTGCAGCATTTGCCAGCCTCTCCCCGAGAAGACTCCAGCGGCTGGAACAAATGCTTCCTTGTTAGACTTTCGAGTCCTTCCGCCCGCCCCATTTGCCTTGCTAGCGCTCCCAGACGCAGTAGCATTTGCCGACGCAGACCCTGCCTCGCCACCCGACTCGACAACAACGTCCTTCGGACCCTCCGCAGTTCCATTGGCCTCCTTATTACCGCATGTAGAAGTCCCTTTATGAACCCCTAGCCCCTCAGTCTGGCATCCCACATGCTAAATTGTGTATTCATTCAAAGCATGCATTGTTAGCAATCATATCATGATGATGTTGACTCTTTAAATGAAATTAATAATCCTTGCGGAAGTAGTAGTAGTAGGTAGTAGTGCTAGTTAACCTTGGTTTTGGGTCCGAGTATCTCATCCAGGTAACGCTTGCGGCGTTCCAAATCACTCTCCTCCTCGTCTGAAGATGAGTCGGATGTAAGGGGCTCCACTTTCTCTGACTTGATCTTATGCGGCATGTCCTAAATAATATTGGAACCACAACATTATTAGCCCGACAATCCCCTTATTTGTAATGATGAATAATGAATGAAATTTATAGGTTTCCTTTAAAAAAAGTGCTATATTATTTAACCTGGTAAGGACCCGGAGGAGGAGGTGGCTTAGAAAAGCTCATTGTGACAGTCAGTTGTCAGTCGATCAAATCTCTTCGCAATCAAATGCTAAAAAATGTAAAAAAAAAAACCCAAAATAATAATAAAGATTAAAAGAACAAAAAGGGCAAAAGACAAGGTTAGAGGTCAGTAGAGTTGTCAGTCATCAGAATTAGTGTGGTCAGTGGTCACTACTAGTTGTAGTAAAAAAGTTTGTCATTTTTTTGTCAGCATCAGTCAGTTTTTTAAAAGTTGTAGTACAACATGCTTTGAATAGCTTGGTTAATGGCTTAAAAAATTTTTTAAAAAAAAGCTCAACAAAATTTCCCTTTCATACTGGTCACCGGTGGTGGTGGTGACTTGACTTACCAGAAAACTAGGTCATCCACTAACATGAAACACCTACGTGATCTGGTAAATTAATTATTCTTGATAGATTGATTAATTTGTCAAGGCAATCTATTAAAAAATCTAGTCATCAAGAATTATCCAGGCAGCCAGACCACAACACCAACAACACATCCAATAATAATAATTCCTTCTTTCCTATTCCCAAAGAAGAAGAAGAAGAAGAGAGAGGTGGAGGATGAAGGAGTCGCAACGACAGATTTTTGTTCCGTGGCGCTTACTCCGTTTGTAGTTAATGTGGAGTCCTCATAGGAGTCCGAATGTCGTCTTTGTCTCGTACATACATATTATAATATTACGTACGAGAGTGATTGATCTTGGCTTGACCATTGTATTCTTCTTGAGTACTTACACATACACCGAAGAAACCGAAACACGTCAGAAAAGCTTCTTTTTTTTCAAGTAATGCTCAGTATATTGTAAGTACATACATACGTACGTACATTATTACTTTTTGTGTGTAAAAGGTGCCGAACAAGCCCAACATACAGGCATATTATATAAGCATGTATGATGATGATGATGATGATGATGGCATTGTAATCATATAATATATAGGGAGTAGTAGGGGCGAAGGGAAAGGAGTATTACATCTTGGCTAAAAACGGGACGTCGGTCATCACAGTCCTCTGGTGAGATATTTCACACGAGGAGGGCGAAAAAAAAACAAAATGTTTTCTTAGGTATATATATTATTATTATTATTATCATCATGATTTATTGGAGAGTAGAGGAGATACGTATTAGCATTAGAGATACATATTAAATAGATAAAGTCAAGAGGTGGAGGAACAAAAAAAAGGAGTAGCAGCATAGCAGCCTCACAAGTGCATAATGCCTGCATCATACATAAATAGGCAATATTATAGAGATATTATGTGGTTGTGTTGTAAGGTTTTTTCTACTCTCTGACCTGAGCTGTGTGAGACTCTTGTTGTTGCATAAAGAAAGAAGTACATAAAGTAGGGCCTTTCTTTTTTGCTGCTATGCTGGAAGAAGTGGAAATTCGTTGAGTGGTGGAGGTGGAGGAGAAGGAGGAGGAGGAAAGAAATTTCATTCGGAGTAACACCATTTTCATAAAAAGTGTCTCCTGTTGTCGCCCATGTGTCTTGAGGCTTAACTAAAGTTGACAAATTTTGTCCACGGACGGATAACTGCAGAAAAGGCGGCTACTACTAATGCACTATATATACAACCCTCCACTTGACTACTCCATATGCATTTACATACATATAACATGCAATGTACACATATTGCATGCACCCGAATAAAATTACTAGGAATCTCCCCAGAGAAGAGAGAGAGAGAACAGAAACAGGAGTAGATATATATATTTATATAAGGTGGTGGGTGGTGTGGGTGAGAGGTAGAGGTCCATGATATAGGTTTCGTAGGAGGGCAGGGAGGGATGCTGTGTGTGCATAACGCTGAAAATAAAGAATGTCATGAGTTTCCTCCTCCGTCGGAGTCGTCGTCGGCGTCGTCAGGGAAGTCAGCAGTTGCATAAGCCTTGGCTAAGCAGTTACTCCACACTGCTTACTCCTATGCTCATCAGTTGAAAACACTCCTTCCTCCTCCTCCTCCTCCTCATTTGTAACAGATATAATAATAAAAAAAAGGAGAGGTCGGACGGAGAGAGCAAAGACAGAGAGAGAGAGAGAGTGAAATGAGAGTAGATAAAAAAAATCGACTTAGTTACCACACAGGAGGAGTATGTAGCAGTGGCGAAAAGTGTCTACTCCAAAGAATAAAAAAAAAGTTGGAGGAGGACGAGAAAAAGAAGAAAAGCTAGGAGAAATAATATATATTATATTGTGATGATATGGTGCATGGATGGGAGTAAAACCTTTGTTGTACAGCAGTAACAGTAGATTTTTTAAGCGTATATATATACCTTATGCCTTTGATACCTTCATAAAATATAAACACGACGACGACGACATGCACTATATTTATTAACTTGGAGAAGGGTTTTTTGGGGGTGTGTGTGGTGGTGTTCAGAGAAAGGCAGATTTTCTCTAGGATTTTACTTTTTTTCTCAGGAGGAGAACTCCCATAACTCATGTTTCTTTTTTTACAAAAAAAAATGTATTTTTGCATGCATAGATAATACACACGGGGAGGGTCTTCGCCTTTGCCCTCCAAAAATGTCCGGACTACTCCAAGTTTCTCTCTCAAGTCACAGTCAAGATCGCGGTTTTAACTTTCTTCTTCTTCTCCTCCTCTAGAAAGCAATCCCAGGCTCGTGTGGCGTCGTCGTCCAAAGGAAATTATAAAAATTATATGAAATTTTTGATTTTGCTCAAAAGAGCATTATTTATTTGTGTGACCTCAAAACCAAGAAACGACCAAAAATGGAGAGCATGTTATTATTATTCTTATTCTTATTATTATATACTTCATACTTCATACTTAGCTATTACTTTTCTCAAGTGCTATCCAAACCTACTGTGTCGTTCGTGACTGTTGTCTTTGGTCGTCCGCCAATGATGCTAATGAACTTTGGAGGAAATATACTTATATGTTTTATTGCGGGCGTAATACACTTTTCCCTCTTGCATTAGGCAATTTCCATTTTTATTTAACAAGTCGAGAAAAAAAATGGCAACTGCGGGGTAGAGAGAGAGAGAGAGAGGTATTTCCCAAAAAAAAAATATCATAATTTTTCATACCATCTTGCTCTTCTGCTACAAAAGTTGGTTGTTTTCCTCCAGAAAATAAACTAGCATTTTACGTGGGTTTGAAAGTAAAACCATGCCTTTTCCCGTGATTAACGGGAGCGGGCGGGCACCGAAATTCTAAAAGTGGAGTCTATTTTCCCCCAGAGAACTGGAGGCATTTTGGGCAAATGATATATGAGATGAGAGTAGTGAGCTAGTATATACCACCATGTACATATACCGCTAGCCGAGCTCATTTCTCCTTCTCCTAACGAACATTAACCCAATAAATAAGTATACATATTTTTTTCCAAGTTCAAGTCTGGATGTGGTGGCAATAGTCATCCAGCCACAGAGCCCCAATGCTGCTCTCCGAGAATTGTGTGCGCTAGGAGGTTACGACGACGCCTCAGTAACTGACTGAGAGTTGAGTAAAAATCAGGAAAAAGACTGAGAAAAACCAAAGAGGAAATCTTAAAGTATCATGATCATCATCATCATCGCGATCATCGTCATCCACTCCCTAAGAAAGAGGAGTTGTGGTGTTGTACCACAAAGCATACAAAATCTCCACGCACAGCAGCACAGAGAGAAGTGCACTCGGTGAATTATGAGTTTTGACGGGGATATAGGGCTGCTGCTTTTACTTAAAAGGGTTATTATACCTCTCCTCGTGGCCAAAATTTTTGGAAGAGGACATTTAAGGGGAACATTTTATATTTTATTAGAGGAATGTGAAGAGCGGAGGATACAGACGAATTACACAAATTTCTTCGTCGTCATGTCATGCTCAATCAAGTGATCATTTCAGATTTCAGCAACAAATGAAAGTCGTCTCCTCCTCGAGCTCGCTGCATCTTTGGATGGAACTTGAAGGCGTACAAGAAAGAGCGTCATCATCATATGGCCTGTTGTATATATTTAGCTTTTCTCCTTTTCCGCTCAACTTTGTCTATTAAAACAGTCTGAGAGTTTCTTATTTTGGCAGGGATTTCCCTACTTAATTTCACCAACTTGCTCTATCTCTCCCTTCCTCCTCTGCCTGCCCCAGTGTCCTCTCACTCTCGTCGCAGTCTCGGAGTTGGAGGAGGGTATTTACTTTGAGAGCAGATTTTGAAGTTTAGTCGCGACAACGAAATGAAGTTGGTTTTGAAGGGGAATGATCGCGGAGCGGAGTTACAAATCGGAATCCTTTTCCAGTTACAAACAACCAAGTCGGGCTATTTACCATGATTAGTTTTGCTATTCTTGTAATATGAGAGAGAGTTTTCACCGGTAAAGGGAAACTAGATTCGTGAAATCTCCTTCCACTCAAAGACTTCTTCTTCTTCCATTTTGTTCTGGGCAAATATCAGGGTAGCATATATGAGGAGTAGGAGGAAGGAGCATAGGAGCGTAGAATTTCCCTGGCTTTCCCTCACCGCCAGATAGATTTATACTTTGTCTTTGTTTCTTGGAAGTAAATGGAGAGATTGATAGAGAGATGCATGCCGGTAACTCCTATCTGGAATCAGCTCCAGTTGTACTCATTTCCTTTCTCCATTCGGAGAAACCGGAAGATTCAGTTAGTTACACGACGACCAACATTCATTTTACATGATCAATCCTTTGTTGAGCCAGGGACAAAGTTGAATAGCGGTTTCTTTGCCAGAGAAAGTACGAGGGGAACCGCGTTCCCCGTTCCCCTTCCACCTTTTTTTCTGGGCTTCATTTATGGGCTAATATTTGGGTAGATGAGATGAGGGGAAGAAAGAAAGAGAGAGAGAAAAAAATGAGACAAGTAAACTTCCACAGAGTTGCTGCATTTCGAATGATGGAACCAGGTATAATATACTTACATATACGTAGGTATATATGGATCCACTTTGAATATATACCAGATCTCCACGGACTGGTACACCCATTTGCTAGTAAAAATAAAATATATTTCTTTCTCTCTCCGAGCGACCGTTCGTTCCAAGAGGAAAGTTGAAATCTGTGACTTATTTGTTTGTGCACAAGTCACACACATTACTTGTTTCCAAGAATGGCTCACCGCTCAACTCGTATTTTCAATACTTGCCTACTCCCACATCCATTTTGTGAACCTTGTCATTTATGGGTTTGCATTTCCACTCGTAGATGGGCTCTTTATTGAGACAGATAGTTTTCACAACTATTGTTCCAAACACACAAACAGTCCGAGAGAGCGAGAGAGAGAGAGAGTGTGTGTATGTTCCGAAAACAACTTCTTTTCTCCCTTTTCCCCCTCGACAGACACACAGTCGTTGGGAAAAAAACGCAAGAAAAACTACTGTCGTAATATTAGCCATTCAAGTTATTCACCGGCGAAACGGTATCTTTACATCGACTTGGGTGGGAGTAATGTACCACATGGAGGCTACACACCACGAAAGTTTCCTTCCACTTTCCGAGAGAAAAAACATCTCCGTTCCAGCTCCGTGGAAAACAGGAGTCGATGCATTTGGGCGTTTGAAAACCAAACAAATTTTCAAAGAGCAAACGAGAAAAATAGTGAGGCGAAGGAAGGAGGAAAAAGTTGGGACATTATGTAATCGCCCCGTGTCCATGTATGCATCTATGATTTTTTTTATTTGGAAAAGCATTCTCTCTCTCTCCTCCACTCCACTCCACTCCACTCTACTTCTCATTCAGTCTAATCTTTTACTTTTTATATATTTTTTGGGGGGATACTTATTACAAATGGGAATCACAATTTGCGTCCCCACTACTGCTGCGAGTCCTCTAAGCTAAATTCTAACTACATTATCCAGAGCGCTTGTTTGCTTGGGAAAGTAGTTTAGAAAAAAATAGCCTGCCTTTTGGTCCACTGCACCACTAATAACGATTTCTGGTTGGGTCCAGAATAGAGCTGACAAGTGGGCTATTTTTTTTTCTCTCTCTCTCTAGAATCCGGGTATACGTATAAAGACACAGCTCCCAACTCAGAAATAAAAGGACATGACGTTTCGCACAAAAACACATGAAAAATGTCCAAGCTCCCTTGTTATTCATTACCCTAACTGCTTCCTCCTGCTCCCTTTCTCTCTTTCCCTCTCTTTCTCTCTCTCTCTCTCTGTTTGCATATATAAGGCGCTGCTGTAAGTGGAAAAGGCTAAAGTGGAAAGGAAAAACTGGCAGAATCATAAAATAGATTATTTTTTAGAGAGAAAAACACGGGCTTCCATCCTAAAATTATTATTTAAGAAGAGCTTCAGGGGTCATTGTAATTCCGGTTTGTTAGCCGATGCGCAACTGGGCCCACAATTTTATTTGCATTTTCCTACTACTTTAATTCATCGAAAACAATGTTAAACTCGAGAGGCTCATTTGGCAGCGTTTATTGTGTAGGATGTCCAGAGAGGTAATGGGCCAAACTTTATTTTTTGAAAAGGGGACTGGGAGAAGATGGGAGGTCAACGGGGGGAAATGTGTTGCAACTAATCCTAAATCAGAGTGGCATGATAGTTAGTTGATGATATGTAATGAGTGACAAATGATGTTGCTCCTTTGCGACTCTTTCCCCGGCTCCTTTTTAGACCACTCAATTTCCAGCAGAATCCCTTTTCTCCCCTCTCCCCCACTTAGAATATACATGTAGTAGTTTGGCGTTTGGTACTAGTGTTGAAAAGAATGGGAGTAGTAGTAGAAAAAAGTTTTGGGTTCCATTCCACTCGGACGATGAAATGAATTGGAGAGAGAGGGCAAACAGAACGACTCTGTTTCGGAACATATGTAGTGGGAGCGAGAGGAGAGAATGTGTGGAGGAGGAAAAAAAGTTGTTTCCCTCCTCCGTTTCCTTACCCGCTGGCCAAGTAAGTCATCATCATGAGTTTTTTTTTCTTCTCTTTTTTGGGAGACCAAGTTCCACTTCAACTTTGAGATAGAGTGTAACCCGGATATAATATTAGTTTTCGGACTCTCTCTTTCTCTCTCGCTTCCTCCAAGTCGTTAGTATGTAGGAGTGGAACGCGACACCAGTTTGCTCTCCCCATTTCATCAACTTTTTGTCAAGTTTTGGGGTAAAATTCCTTGTTTCCCTTGAGTTTCCTCTGTTGTTCGCCTCATCTAAAAATCTCATACTTTGTATATGTCTCCAACAAATAGACGACGGCATCACACAGTGACAAAAAATAGAGGGATCCTGTTGGTGTTGGTGGTAATGGCTATCCACTTTTTGGAAGTTTTTTTTTGTGTTCCTCCTCCACCCAAGCCCAACCAATTTAATATCATGTTAAGTAATGTACATAATAGGGGATGTGGGGATGGATGCGCGGACAAGATTCTTGTATTTTTTTTGATGGAATGACTTTTACATCCCTCTTATTTCTCCCCTTCCTTTCTTCCTTGTAATAAATCGCATTCTTTTCGATGCCTTCCTTCACCATCTCGCCACACCACAGCAGTTGTCTGCAAGTCTGGGGAAATTGTCGTATTGCACGTTTCTCCAAAGCATTCCATGATTCATGCATGTGGTGTGTAGTGGGCATGTACGTGTACATCACTTTTAAAAAAACAAAAATATTCACACATCCAGCAACTCTTCCTATTCCTCTCTCCCTGACAAGTGTTATCTCGTGGAGAAAAGTGCACCCGGCTTGCAACTTGCATTGCTTGCTTGCGTTGTCTCCAAAAATGAGGGACAAGTTGATAGACAACAACGCAGTAAGTTTTTGTAATTTAACAGAGTACAACCTCTCTGAGGGAAATGCGTAAAAACAAAAAAAAAGTGCTTTTCCGAGTTTTATTGTGCATATATTCCAAGAAGATGAACAACTTTTCCATTTTCCACTTTGTCTTCATATCAACAACTAAAAAGCATTTTACCTTCTCAAACTAAAATAAAATATTTTCTTTTTTTGGTTTTCCACTTTTCCACGTGGCCACATTTCTTCCTTTCGGTTCGTTTTTTTCTGGATAAGGGAAAAGAAGTAGCATTCTAGAGAGAAAATGAGTAACAGATTGTAATTTTTTATCCGACGTCGGGTTGAGGGATGTGGAAAAATTGCATTTCCACTCGGAGTTTTATCACATATCATAGCGCAACCCGACCGACCGATGATGTACACCCCAACCGTTTCCGCTTTTTTTTTGATAAAAATGTTTGCAACTATTTACTATTTCGCAGACATCAAATGCCAACAAGATCATTTCTCTTCTTCTCCTCTCTTGTCTTCTCCACTTTCCTGCCAGGTCCGCAGCAACGTATATCTCTCTCTCTCTGGTTCCATTAGCCCTTTTTCCTATTGGAGCAACAATCCCAACAAACAACACTGCATTCTCATTACTCAGATTAGACCTTTCTCTTTCTGCCCAGGTCACTAATGCTGTTATCAGTTTTTTTTTCGCCTAGATTTATTTATTCTTGCGTAACATCTCCGCACACACACGAGAAAAAAATAACCTCCTCCAGTCTGAGTGGAACAATTTCTCAAATTCCTTTTTTTCTTTTTGCTTCTCTCTTCCCTGGTTTCCTGGAAATGAGGAAAACGAGGGGAAAATCGTGTTGGCGAGAGACTGGTCGCAGACAAATTGCGAGGTCCGGTTGAGTGTTCTATTACTTAGTTTCTTCTCAATGTCCAGGTTTCTCTCCTGCTGGATGTCTTTGATAAAGAACGGGACGGGTTGGTGATAGCCCAGATATTGATATACACCACCCCCCAGCACCGCTAGGTTCACAACTCAGCAAACGTCTCAGCACCACCAAACCACTCACTAAAAAACCAAGAAATATACTTATTATATTATTTTCCAGGGGGAAACTCTTTTGCAACCAGGCTCCAAAAATTATTTACAGTGTTTTGTGTGTGCGGAGGCAGGAGGAGGAAGAAAGGAGCACAAAAGTTGTGTTGTTGTGAAATTTGGAGCGGAGCAGATGTTAGTCTTCTTGGGTAAATACTCAAGATGTGCGGAAAATAGAATAAACCCATTAAGTAATCTCAGTGACAGGGAACCGAGTTTGCCCAACAAAATATGCATTTATATCGCTGGGTGGAAGAGGAGGGAACAACAGGGTGGATACTAGTTGGTTAGTGATGGTGGTGGGGCTACTAGCAGCGTAGCCAAAGGAAATATTTAATACTGGTCGGCTAGAGACATTTTCCCATCTCCGGAAAAACTTTTGACAGAGGAGGTCCATCCACACTTTTTTTTTCGCCCGTTCTACTAAATATGTTCCATTCTGCATATAGTACTTACTTACTTAGTTGATGTTTATGTTGGAGAGTGAAAGTGAGAGTTGTCTAAAAACGGAGAGAGAGAGGGAGTCGACACACACACGCGGCACACGGCATGCCATGCGAACGCCACCACCACCACTGTTATTAAAAGTGGGACCGTATGTTTTCCCTCTCATGCATGGCAATGTATGCATGAAAATGAGTGTTATTTTATGAAATGAGGAGAGAACAATAAAATAAAGTATTCAAACCAGGGCTCCTATTTTCCCTGCTCATGGCCAACGTGTGTGTGGAGGAAACTTTTTCGAGGAAAAAGTTGGTTATGCAAAAGACCGAAATTGCTTTTATTTAACGAAAGTCAAGTGACTCGGCGCGTTTCCGCTTTAAATATGGAGTGTAGAGTAGAGAGTCAACTTTCCCAGTTGGAAAAACAACTATGTGTACACGCGGCTAACACAACAATGTGAAAAACGTCCATATACTTCTTTAGGGCTGCCGCTGCGTCGCTGGTACATCGCCACCAAAAATTTTAAAATAAAAGTTTGAAAGGCTAGTACCATGATATCTTTCCGCCGTCAACGGTTTCAGGTGTCATGTTCAAGAAGACTAGCTCGAACAAAAGAAAATGTCCAAAAGTGAAGAAGGGGGAGGGGGAAATGTGATGGTGACTGGTGGAGCAATTTAGATTTTTTTTAAAAAAAAAAGAAGAAGAAACCTCTGTCTGCCTCCCTTGCTCTGTTGTTTGTCAATAAGTTGGGAGCAGAATCAGCAAAAGTTTCCAAGTGGCTGAGTGTTTCAAAGTGACGCTAACACTTTCAATGTGAATATGGGCGTCACAATGACAATCTCAGGAAGACGAGAGTCCCAGTCTCTCCACTTTTTCCAACAATCCAGTTTAAACCGTATTCGGGGAAAGGGGAGTTTTTTTTAAAAAAAAAAAAAATGCCCCACGGAAGGAGGATCTTTCCTCTCCAGCCCAACTATTAAATTTGCTGCACCAATCTCCTTCACTTCACGCGCTATAGTTCCCTGGCAAACAATAATATAAAAGTGGGAAAAGGTTTTTGATGAGTACTCCCGGCACGGGAAGTGACTATAAAAGACATACGGAATAGATTTGTCTACAATAACAAGCGGTGTGGCGGGCGGGTGGGTGGCGGGCGGGTGGGTGGGGTAGTCAAGTGAGGGGCTAACATAAGCTACAACTTATTTCGCATACTTTTGCCATTCTCATTGCCATTTTGGGATGTTGGTTTCACATGTTCTCTCTGGTTTACTTTCGCTCGGGGTGAAAAGTTTCTTGGAAAGTGCAAAGGAACAAATTTCTCCACTTTTTACTGTCCCTCTACCCATATATATACCGATAGAGTGCAGGAGTTTGGAATCGACTTTCCGTGGTGTGGTAAGGAGGAAGAAGCAGAAGGAATAAAAAAAGGAGCTCTGGTGACTACCTTCAGTTAGGTACACCTACATCGAGTATATATGTGCATACGTATATATGGTTTCCGTAATATACTTTTTTTCCCTCTTGCCAGTGTTTTCTGTCACTGTATTAAATCCCTAAGCTTTGGTATCACTGAGGATCACATGTTGAGAAACCACTTGTACTTGAAAAGGGTTAAGTTTCCTTGTCTGCTACTGTCAAATGAAGGGAACTGCTCAAGGGAAGAAAAACGGATTGGACAAACCCACTTTTTCTTTCTTTCTTTCTCTCTCTCTCTCCTCTTCCCTTTTATTGCATAACACTTGACTCATCCCTTTTTTCCTCCTTATTTTCTCTCTCCCCCGAGGGAAACAACTTGCTTGTGTTTTGCGGTACTACTAACACCAGCACCAGTAGTCGAATCCTATGTGGAGTCCTCTGAATCCACTACGACGATGGTATTTCGATCTCAACTAAAGTTTACACACTTTTCCCCCTCTCACACTCTCTCCTCTCTGTTTCTATACACTTTGCTATTGTCCGAGAATGTAGCTGAATTAAGTGTAAAGTAAACCATATCTATATTTACTTTGGGAAAGTGTACGAAGAAGAAAAAGAAGGAAAAAAAGAAAGTGGAATGTTATATATGAAAAAAAGTTTTTTTTTCTTGCTCTTGTGCTCGACACACATCAAGTGGCACAGTTGTTTGGAGGGAGTGTATCCCCAATTCTTAAAATGCTACATTTGTTTCCCTCCCTCTGTTTTCAGCTGTCCATCTTGTTTCTAATTTTGTTGTGAATTTCCGAGGAAAAGACAACAAAGTAGTTTACCTTTCTTCTTGACTTTTTTGTTGTTTCCTCACTCGCTCTCTCGGGTGGTAGTGCTGGTGAGGGGGTGGGGATGTTTCCCTTCGTGGAATGGGAGTAGACCACAAAATATAGGTTGTCTGACTTGTTTATTTTGCGGGTGAATGGTGGGATGGGAGACAGGGTTATTTTTTGAAATTTGCAATGGTCGCAAAGTGCAAAACCGTTTTTGGGGCTGTCAATATAGCAATTCAGGGAATGGGCTGGGAAGTTTAAGTTGATGAGAACTTGAGAGAATTGCTTTTTGTAGTCCCAACAATGCAATAATGCATATATAGACTTTCTTGTTGACACGATTTCGGAAATGAAACCATTTTCCCATGAATCGAGTATAAAGGGATTGGGGGTTTATGCGAAAATTCTGTTTTGTAAAAAAAGAATATACTATGCTACTCGTCAGCTCCCATTTGAAATCCGTTCAACCAAGTAAAATCTTGTAATTCAAGGGTTACCACAGTATCTGAGTGAGTGAGAACAGGAGCGGATTCCAAGAACGGTGGTGTAGTAGTAATGTCGTCTGTACAATCAATCCCGACTTTACCCCATTTCCATAAAGTTCGCCTTGGTGAACCTCTCTCAGAGGGTTTCGTCGGTCCTTATCCGGGTTGGCCCAGTCAGTCAGCCAGGGAGAGAGTGGACAATAACATGTGTCTTTGCATGGAAGCCTGCTGCTGGTAGTCGTAGATTTACAGAAAAATGTCGCAACTTGAACTCTCTCTCTCCCTCTCTCTCTCCTCTACTGAAAGCTTGAAGAAGATGTCGGGCGAGTGACCCTTTTTCGGGTGAAGTGGTTCAAGAAATGGAGTAAAAAAGCGTGCTTTACACGTATATACAACGTCTCACTGGTCAAGGGATTTACGTTCCTTTTCTCCAACTGTCTCATAATTTTCAGCTTCACTGAAGAGAAAAGAGGTGTTGTACCTCTCTTGCTGCCCGAGACTGTAGCCCTAGGAGCATTTTCCCTCTTTCCTCTGAAATATTCAACAAGGAGATTCTGCTTTAGTATTCATATAGAATGGAGTTTCAAAGTCGGACAAACATGTTAAGCGGAAAAAAATCTGAGAGTCTCTGGCCGAGCCAGGGTTCCGATAAAAATGAGCCGCCCTGATATTTATATGCAGGCCTCCCTCCTGTCTCTCTCTCTCAAGACTTTTATTCAATTCGTGTTTTCCCAGCTACATAGCTTTTCACTCTCCGCCTTTCAGCCGAGGCGGAAACATTTTTGGAAATGGAAAGGTCACGGCAAATTATTCCTCGTGGCTATTTGGAAATCATTTAAGAGGTAGTAGTAGGGATCCTCACTCAGGAACAGAATTTTGCACATTGGTTGGATTTCACAGGGATTGTTTTTGTGTAGGAAACGGCGAATTTCCACTATAAACAGATACATATCCGCCTCCGACACTGCTGCTGCTGCCTCGAGTGTTTTGCCTAACGCAGTAATCCTGTTTTAACTATCTCTACACTCCTGCATTTTCGCATTAACTCTGGTTTTCTGGGGACAGCTGCAATTCCCTGATGGGATTTTTTTTCCGGGGAGTCGACTAGAGTCCCACTTCCAGCTTCATGGCCAGTTCCAGGCAGGCCATGAGGACAGACAAAATGGGAATTTTTTTATAGTAGCAGTGGTGGTGGTGGTGGTACTATAGTGCACACTGGTTAGACCCAAAACAGGAAAAAAATCTACCCTGTGGCCATTTTTTTCATTCATGCATTTCATCCTTTTCTCTCTCTCTCTCTCATCTGCTCCCTTCAATCTCTGTTTGGAAGTGGAACCACTTGCAGAAAAAAAATCTAGCTTTCCAGGACAAACCGCTACCATATAATCTCCCTGTGGTTGTCAACGAAGCAAGTTTGTCCAAATTGAACATCATGTAATTTTTCCTCATTTCGCGAGGTCAGTCTTGAGCAAACTTATTTACAATTTGGACAGTTGAAACGAGGAAAAGGGGACTGGGATAGGAAGAGGAGCCAGCAGCCAGCGGTTTTTTCCTTCTTCTTCTTCTTCTCTAGTCCAATTTCCTTTTATTCCGTAGCCTCTATCAAAAAATATAGATGTAAAAGGATTTTTTTCTCTCTTCTTCTCAACTTTTGTAAAAAAAAAAGTTGAATAGACAAAATGTGCACAAGGGATGACTGTGTGGGTAATATACATGCACACGCATATTATAAAGGAGACTTGATCCGTATAAAAATCGACTTTATTTATGATTACAGCTACGAATTGTTACAAGAAAGGAGAGCGGATAGGAAGGAAGGAATGAAAAGAGGAAAAAAAGGTGGATACACGGTCATATAGCCAGGCAGGCAGGCATGCAAGCTAGCAAACCGAGCTTTGGTTTCTTTTTCTTTTCTTTTTTTTTGCTCATTGTTAAAGCCAGCTATTGTTACATTATATATTACTACTAGGAACCGGTACGCTCTCCTGCTCAAAGATCAAGTCGTCACTCCTGATTGCTCCATTTTGCTTGAGCGAGTTGATTCGGCAGAAGAGGTTGAAAAAAAATAAGTTGAAAGCAAATATATATATATATGTGTGTGTGCCCTTTGCATCTTCCTCCTCCATCTTGCATGCATTTCCCTACTCCACTTCAATCTTGGCATGCACATGTCATTCAAACAGAATAGGATTGTGCCTACATGGGGTTATGGGGCACTCACACGTAACTTGACTTTGTTCCTCCATATTTATCTCTGGGAGGAATGGCTGTGGTGGTGGTTGGTTGGTTGGTGTGGTTCTGTGAGAGTCCATGTTGCCACAAACGTTGCCACTGCCCTTGTACCAAATTTATGAGCTGTGTGCCAGCACTAGCACGCCGTTTTCAAAGTTTCAGGGAGGCGAAAAAATGGAGGAAAGTGGCTTACAGCCAAACTGACAATGAATAAAATGAGACGTGAGGTACTTAGGCATAGTTTTTTTTTCTTGCCGGTTGTCTTGTCACATGGGATAACTACTTTTCAGCCAGAAAAGATCAGTTAACAAGAGGGCGACTGGGACGACTAACCCGACCTTACAAAGTTTTCGTCTTTTCTTTTCTCTCTCCCATTTTTTACCTCTAACCTGTCAAAATCACTTCCTTTTACCAAGGACAGAATTGAAAAGGACCTGCACCAGTTGGTGGTGGGGAGGGGGGATGAGGGCAGGGGAGAGAGAGAGAAATTAGTCGAGGTGAAAATGACAAAAAGAATAACTTATTTGAAGGTAAATGGGCTCATCCACACACACACACTGTTATAACCACTGTGTGATTGTACGGTTAGCACAGGTGTAGCAAGTAGCAATGATAAAATAGACGTTTTTATAAAAAATGCGATGAATGACACATTCGAATCCCTGTCTGATAGTGCACTACACACTGTGTTTATTTATGACAAAGGCGTGAAAAAATCCTCTATTATACCTGCTCTCTCAGCAGCGACCAACCAGCGTTTTAATCATTCTTTTTGAGCATCGTTACAAAAAAAAAATAAGAAAACCCTGGGATGAATAATGCCTTTACTTGCTCAATCACTAAAAAAAATTATTGTGAGCGAGAAGACTTTTTTTATTATATTATTTCGCAGTCAGTCAAGTTACGTTTCTTTCGAGTAGTAGGATATCTAACTGTCACTTGAAAAGTCTTCCTTGGCATTCAACTGATTACTCTGGTGTATTTCGCTCATTCATTGTCCTTTTATTTTCACCTCGTATTTTTCCCCTCTTCCCTTTTCACTTCAGGCTTCTTCCCAACTTTACTGCCAAGGAACACGGCAGCCCCACACACACATGTCCCCATGGCGAAAGAGAGACACAGTGCACTTTTCAGCTTTGTTGGCCCAAACGCCTGCTGTTTGGTCATCTTGTCGCTTCATGTTTGCGTGCCGTTTCATCATCATCATCATCATCATCATCATCATCATCATCATCATCATGATCAGGAGCAGAGTAGAAAAAAAAATGTAACAAAAAAATAGAAGAAGCAAATGTACAGATGCATCTCTCCTCTCTTTCTTTCTTGTAATATTGCTGCTCTTTGCACTTCCAAGTTTTGATGTTTCTTTCAAGACATCATGAAGGCACAAGTGTGAAGGACAAAGGGGAAAAAGGCTCTCTGATTCTCTACCTTCTTGCTGCTCCTCTCTTTCCCTTTATGTGCTCACTCTGTGGAAATGGGACAAACAACAAAGCCTCCCTAATGCATACGTATATTCATTAAAGCTCCTCCATTTTTCTCCCTTTGTGATGCACCAGCAGTTGGCGTTCTCCACATTGTGGAGACGACGACGACGACGGATAGTATATTAGTTTTTGCGCAGAGAGAGAGAGAGAGCAGGTCGGAAAGACGAAGGACAATGTGCTAGGTGTTTACTTTACATGGTCTGGGGCTGCCTATATACTTCTATTACGAGGGTGATTCCACGTGTACAATTTAAGACATATCCCCAACGGTAGTAGTGGTGTTGGTGTGGTGGGTCCATCCATAGGTTGATATTTCCATGTGGACAATATGATTACCATGCGGCGGAGGGCTCGTCGTCCTCGGTGGTGGACACAAAAGAAGAAAAAGGGAGAGGAAGGAAGGTATAAATAAGTTGAGGGGGAAACAAGGTAGTGTAGTAAGTAAGTAAGTGTAGTATAAAGGGAAACAATATGCTGGGCCTTCTACAATAAAAAAGGGAGAACCTTGACGAAGCGCAGTAGTAGAAAATGAACCGGGTTACTTAGCAGATAAAAAGCAGGGGATCAATTATTCTTGGATTCAAACAACAGTTTTAAAATGAGTGGAGGTCGAGAGAGACAGACATTGTTATGGACTGAATTTGAATGGGATGACGCAAGAAAGCAAAAGTTGTTGTGGATGATTAGGAGGAGACGCTGGCATTTTTATATATTTTTTTCTGACTTGAGATGATCCACTTGCTCTCACACAAATGAGGAAAGATGTCCAAGGAATTCTTGATGGTAAAAAAACCCCCACTAGATAAAAAAATACTGACGCCCGAAATTGCTCAATATTAAAAAGGGGGAAAGGGGAATGGGATGAGGAAGAATACATTTAGAATACATATTACCTGAGAGTAAGGAAGCTTCCCACTGATTGTGAGAGCGAGCAAGGGGTAACAAAGGGAGATGATAAAGGGAAATGTGAGTCGGGAGAGTTAGTCAGTCAGTAGTCGTCTTGTGTGTGTGTGTTTGTGTGTGTTAAGTGAAGCCCAGTTGAAGTTTATCTAATATACCTAGAAGAGTTAGGGTTGGGTCATCATCATCAAGCGGAGCAACCTGGGAGTTGAGATATTAGTGAATTGAAGCTCTTTATTCGTGTGGTCATGTAGTCTCGGATGCGCTCCTAGCTGCCTCGCTCATTCAGCCAGACGAAAAACGAAAAGATGAAGATGAGTGGGGTTTTGAAGGAATTGTCAGAATCGCTCTCGACTTTACCACAAGAGAGCCGTAATGGACCTTCTTGCTCATCCCTTCATTTCATTAGCAATACAGTCATACAGAAAACTTGGTCGATTATATTAAACTTTAGATTTCTCGTTGGGATATACAAATGTATAAACTGGCTGGCAGGCAGGCAGGGCGGCCACCAAGGCTTTTGCACATTAGACTTTTAAAAAAAAGTTTTTGAACAGGATGCGGAGCTTTAGGTGGGAATATTAGAGGCAACAGATGTACAACAAGAAGACTCAAATTCAAATGGGACTATTGTTTCCCTTTTCCCTTCTTCCTTTCCAAGCTGGAAACTTTTCAAAGTAGAAGTAGTCTTATTGTATCTTGGAAATTGGACAACCCAGCAGCTCGCACAATCTTGGAGAAACAAGTTGGGATTAGAGATTCTCGCGGTGTGTGAGCTGGAGCCCCCTCCAACTCCAACCAGCTCACACACAACATCACTCCCACTTTTACTATAATCTTCTTACCTGGTCCGGATTATTATGGGGATTTAGGGAGAAATGGGAGCTGCAAATTGCTCCTATTGCCCCACAAATAGACACAATTAGCCAGCAAAAGAAATGGGTGAGGATCCACTTACAAGGTGGCACATTGTCTGCTAAAAAAACTGCACCTTCAAGTGGGTGGAATATTCATGCCTGAAAAAGAATTTACAGAATTTCAACTGTACTCCATTGTCCGAGAAAAAAAATCTCCTGCCACAATCAAGTTTTTTTTTCTTCTTCTTCTTCAGCAACGAAATCATGTACCATTAAGGAAAGTTCAATCGGTCGATATTACACACAAAAAAAGAGAAGAGGAGAAAAAAAAATCAGTACGACACCAAGCGAGATTTTCCTTCTTCTTCTTCTCTTTCTTCGTCATTCAGCTTCAAACTCATAGCTAATAACACGACTAGGACGACGACGACGACGATGATGATGTATCCACTTACAAGGTGGCACATTGTCTGCTAAAAAAACTGCACCTTCAAGTGGGTGGAATATTCATGCCTGAAAAAGAATTTACAGAATTTCAACTGTACTCCATTGTCCGAGTAAAAAATCTCCTGCCACAATCAAGTTTTTTCTTCTTCTTCTTGAGCAACGAAATCATGTACCATTCAGGAAAGTTCAATCGGTCGATATTACACACAAAAAAAGAGAAGAGGAGAAAAAAAATCAGTACGACACCAAGTGAGATTTTCCTTCTTCTTCTTCTCTTTCTTCGTCATTCAGCTTCAACTCATAGCTAATAACACGACTAGGACGACGATGATTGATGATGATATCCAAAATGCGTACATTCTTGCATGCAAAGAAGCAATTGCCCCTCACATAAAATATATATATTTTTCTCGGTATCCATAAAGCAATCTGTACACCTCCTTCTCCCATCATTTAATAGCCAGTCCTGTTCTCAGCTCGCACAGTTACGCATTAAAGCTCGTCGAAAATACAGGTTACGTGAATTTTCGCGATCATTTATTTGATGACGACGATCCTCTTTCAAGATTTTCCTCTTGACTGCGAGCTTTTCTTTTCTTCTTCATCTTTTAAAGCTGCCATGCATCCCCATCCCCTCCACCAACCACCACATTTCCAATCCCATCTTCATATTAGGGAAAATTGACTGACTGACTGCCGTGTGTTTATTTAGTTTTGTGCTCAGTGAGTCAAGTTGTTTTTACATTCGACATCTCTCTCACACATCAACTGCATGCCTCCTTGCTGTGGTTAGCCTGATTTTCCCGTTATCGTCAATGATCGAAAAAAGACGAAAGGAAAAAAAAGAGGCGAAGATGAGAGTAGAGAAACGTTATTTTTCCTCCTATTTTATTTGGCAGAAGAAAAGGAAGCTCATCATTTTTGGCAGGCAGACGCACGTGAGATCCTATCTCGACACGACTATCCATATATTATTGGTATTATTATTATTACTGCAAAAAGATATGGGGGAAACGGGGAAGAAAAGACATGAGCAGTGCTTGCGGATCATGATCACCGTCGTGAACATGATTATACGATGATGATGAGTTTGGTGTGACATTCATTATTTATATATTATAAACTCAGTCAAAGAGGATGACTCTTGTTTCTTCCTCTTTGCACAACTTATATATAAAAAAAAGTATAATGTTGAAAAGCCGGTGGGATTGCAAGTCTGCATGTTTTCCTTTTTGCTCAGTGCGTACCCACCTCGTCCCATTGTCGAGGGTAATGAAGATGAAAAAAGAAAATGTGTTATTGGACTGTTGATGATGATGATGATGATGATTTGGTTAAGGCATATAGGATGGGAGAGCAAGAAGAGCACAAACACTTGAGCACAATACGGTCTGTAATGGGATTCCACTCTTTGTTGGTATCTTGGTCTTCATCATAATATCATCATCATCATCTCTGGTTACATTTGCTGTCCCACTTAGCCACCACCGTGTAACTCGAGATTGACGTATTGTATAAGGACACAACAATAATGCCCATCTTGACTTAAAAAATCCCGTCCTTCAAGATGGGTTTCCGATACAGCGAATTATGTATTCTGGTGAATTTCTGAAATCACTTTTTTGTCATCTTCTTGTCTAAACATCTTATCGATCCTGGCCTGTTTTATATGCAAAATAATAATATAAGAGTAAAAAGAAAATCTCCGAAACCACCGGGATATACTTATATATACAAAATATATTTTTAATGTTAAAAAAACTTGGCATATCCCTAACAAGAGCCTTTTGTGACGCAAAGACATGTTTTTTTAGTCTCAATTTTTACCACAAAATCCTCGCCCTTTTGTTATTCAGCATGTGGGCAACTGAGCCATTATGTACTTTATCATTATCCGTATTGATCCTCAGGTTTGATGGTTCTAGCAGAGATCCTTTATCAGTTGCAAATGATACATGTGCATTTTCTCTTTATCTCCCTATTTGTTCATCTCGACCATTCTAACGGGCTTTTATTTCCTCTCTCTCTCTTCTCTCTCTCACTCCAAGCATCACAGTTTTATTATATATTGACTATTGGAAAGACGTTTTCGTCATTAATGTCACATCTCATCATATTATTATTTCTTCTCATCATCAACGTGACTCTCTTCACTCAACTTTTACGTTCCTCTTCTCTTGAAGAAGAAAAAAAAACAGCATCCAATTGTCAAACGTCGAACGCTAAAACGGACTGACGCACATATACGGAGAGAGAAAATCCTATACACTTATATATTTATATTTTATACTTATATTTTACAATTTTCAAACAAGAGTTACAATCTTGGTTGTACTGCAGCAGGCCTGCCACCATCACCACCACCACCAGTTATCACATCACAAGTTTTTAAAACCTTTTTTTTTCTTGTGATAATGATGAAATATACTTTGTTCGTGCTTACTTGTCTCCCATTATAATCACATGGAAGCTATATGATTACTGTGGAGAGAAAAATGAAAAAAAAAATTCTTCTTCTTCTTCATAATCGTAGTACGTGTATAGATGTAATTTATGAGTCATGATGAGCACTCCGTTGTGTTCCCTGTCTTCCTCAGCGGCCCTGTCATCAGTCATGATGCTCTTGTTTTGTATTCTGGTAACCAAAAAGAAAAAAAATTATAAGGAATCATCAGCATCATACCGAAAATCTTTTTTATCGCAATCTTTTAAACACCCTGAATGAGAGTCATGGTTGTGCTACATATCTCGCAGGGGCATATAAACTTGTATAGACATGCCAATTGGGAAAGGACTTTTGTGGTATAAATTGTTTGCCATTTTGAGATGATGATGATGATGATGATGACGATGTTCGCCTCCCTTCTGTGCGGAAAGTTATTGCACTGGTTTAAACGAAACGTGGCGAATGAGAGCAAAACCGACACGAATAACATTTTTTTCCTTCTCTTTGTAACAATTTAAAAAAAAAGAAGAAGAGAGGCTTCAATTCTTTAGAGAGGTATATAACGTAAAAGCAATATATATATATATAAGTATGTAGGTAAGTCCGGATATATTTTTTTTATAAAGTAGAAGCCATTAAGATTTGTTACAGTTTGGAATCCCCTCCATCCACCATATCATCGGAAAAATGCCAAAGCGTTCGTTCACTACCCCGTTGCAATTTTTTTTTATTCTTGGCTTAAGGCACTACCACTACAACTACATGCATGGTACGTATACAAAGCCATGTTCATTTTCATGTTTCCTCCTCGTCCTCCTCGAGTGAGGCAAGAAAAAAATGCAATTTTTATGGGACTGCCTGCACTAGTTATCTGAGAAACCCGGTATAGTCACGGTTATTGATACTTTTTAGTTTTGTGCTCTTAAAACTGAGGGGAAAAATATTCAGTAAGTCCTCAAGCACTAAAGAAGCGTTGCGGCATTTTAGCTCTCAAAGAAGAAGACCAAGAAGAAAATTGAACAAGCTTAACTCTTTGACATGCACAACAAGGTTTTTAAGACGCTTGGAATCGAAAAAGCTGTAGGATGGCTACCTACTTACTTATATAGATAGCTTTTGTCTTCATCCTGATGACACGACGACGACGACGACGTTTGTATCACATTACCGTCTTCATGGCCTTGCCACATAAAATTACCCGGCCAAGAGCGAGCGGAGAACCAGAACTAGAGCTGCTACGATTATCTAGACGTCAACTACCAGCAAACGGGAAAAGGGGATAAAAAGCCAGTTTTTTTCGCAATAATATAATGTTACCTATATTGGGAAGCTTAACCCGTCCAATTTCGCGTCTCATTTAGAAGAAAAAAAAGCTGTCCTCAGCTAGAAGCGCAAGCAAGCACTGGGTTAATATACCTAAATGTACAACAACCTTACTGAAAAGTTGTGGCTTTTTATAGACATCCAAGTACGACTTTTGGTCATATTACAACTTTTTTTAGTGAGTGCTGATGCTAGAATACAAACCCTGAATACGTATTGCCTGATAGGGATGCTCAAACTCACAAAAAGGCGAGAGCAGCTTAAGAACTGGCTCAAGAAACCACCACCACCGAAGTGAGATGAGATTTGGTTGGGCCCATGAAAAAAGGATTCCAATTTTTCAAGGTAGTAGTCGCAGTAGTCACCCAAAAAAAAAATTATTATTAAAAGCATCCCCACGATACCGTACGCCTTAAAAAACAGGTAATACGTACGACGACGGAGGAGTAAGACTGTGTAAAATAGGCAGTGGTAAATGCGAAAGGGAAGGGCGAGGAGCACTTTGTGTAAATTGTTGTCATCTGCTCTGATTTTCTTTTGTGGCATCCCACTCGCCATCCCCATACCAATGAACACTTCCTGCTGTGCAACATACACACTTTGTTTCCAAGTCGGTGGTGGTGGTGGTGGTATGATGAAATATGTATCAGTTATGACATAGGTACTAACCCGGTGTTTATGTGTGGGGCTCTGAAAAAAATATCTTTTATGAGACGGGCTATATTATATAGCCCTTCCTTTAAAAAAGAATTCCTTTATTGCCGATAAAAGTCACTTAGCGTAATAACAAGCGACAGAGATTTTTTTCTGGGGAAATCCAAAAAAAATAAAATAAAATCTGGTATCTGGTCCGAGTCTTTTCTCTCCTTTCGGAAAGTTATATATACGTAAGATTCTTTATTTTTAAATTTAGGAAAACACCAGGTCCACTTTATCCCTTTACCTTCCATCATTTTCAATTAGCGGTGACACGGTAAATAGGTTAGGGAGTGGAAACATTTGTAAAAATGAGGTGGCAAATGGGACTTTTTTTCTCGAGCAAAAGTACATGTACCCCTCGGCCCTGGTCGTTACTTTGGTTTTATTGCAAAAGTACTTTTCCCCTGGAACACACAAACAAAAGTGTCATCTGAAGGATCTTCCCTCCAGAATATAAATATATATATATATATAGGTACCTACGTAGTAGGTAGGTATACGGCTTGGACAAGGACATTTATAAGCGCTCATGAATTCATATAAAATTCATTCATAGTTTACTCGTCATTTTGCTTACAAGGTTCGTTCGTCCCAGAGCCAACCGGCGGCGGCTCATCTTCCCTTCTTCTCCTCTCCTCCTGCGACTGTGGGACTACTACTGCACTGGGAAAAAAAACAAATCTTTGTCGCAAACTCTGGAAATGGTTGTGCGTGCATAAAAGTGTAACAAAAGGCATTATGCTCACTCACATCGTCCCACTCCTCTCCGGCTAAATGTCTTGGACGGGAAAGTGGGCCTGGTGGTGGAACAGGAAATGGGGAGAAAATCGGGATATTAGAGGAGGACCACTCCTACTTCCACACTCTCCTCGTCCATCATAATATATTCATTAGATAAAACGGGCAAGATGGCCTAGTAAACATCATCACTTAAGCCGGTTTACTTACTCACAATTTATGTATACAAGGAAGGGTACACAAAAACAGGGTTTTCTCCATGGGCCATGAAGTTTTCTCAGAGAGAGAGAGAGAGAGAGCCTGGAAAAGATGAGATGATGGTGGGCCTTACAGACTTGCAGTATAGGGGAGCGGCGGTGTGTGTGTGCTTTTTCTCGGTACAACACGTCTCAAGACATATTGTCCAAATAAAATTTCATGTCCTGGACCCACTGCCTCTCTCTCTATCTCTCTCGCTCATATTCTCTATTTGTATGTTTTTTTCTTTGTATTTACTTCCCAGCACTGGCAAACAAAATGGGTGATAGCGAGCATGTTATTATTATTAGTTACCTACATTTTGTTCACAGTTTCTATTTTGGTTCATACCCTCGGCGCTGGATACCCTGGGCACTGAAACTAGAGCGTAAAATATGATTTCCCGACGAATAAAAGATTAAAACAATAATTAGGGACTGGCAGGGGTAGCATGTAATAGAATAATTTTTATCGTGATGATGACGGGCACAACCTTTTTCCTCCTTGATGAATTACATTTTTTGCTCTTGTTCGGATTATTATATGTGAATAACAGAATATAATAATAATAAAAAAAGAAAGATTTTTTTTTGTCTTTATTCCTCTCTCCCTTGCGCTCTCACTCATTCGTAAATAATGTGTTTAATTTCGTGTCCTATTTAAAAGAGATTTCCCTCTGGGGTTGTACCCCTTTTTTATTTGAATATTAGCCTAGACTCATCGCAGGGAGGAGGAATTACGATTCACGCTGTTCCTCACTCACTAAGAGTAAGTGCAGTCGACGAGGTTTCATTAATATGAGCTAATTTCAATTATTCAAGTGTGTGAAAATCCTAACAACAAGCAAGGGTAACCGTTGCGTTGATGCAGG
The DNA here is from genome assembly GCA_036850665.1 of Dicranocentrus wangi. Taxonomy (NCBI): domain Eukaryota; kingdom Metazoa; phylum Arthropoda; class Collembola; order Entomobryomorpha; family Entomobryidae; genus Dicranocentrus; species Dicranocentrus wangi. The sequence goes on along the minus strand of JAANSN010000135.1, from coordinate 41,895 downwards.
ACAAATGAGTGAAAAATGAGATATACACACTTTTAATAAGGATGAATTTGTATGGACGCCTAACAATAAAATAAGGGATACACTGTTGGAAAAATTATGGCACTGTAATTTATCATGTTCCCTTTTGTTTTATGGTGCTGCGCTGCTACTCCTGCTTCTGCTGGGGAGCTTCCCCAAGGAAAAAGTTTTTATTTAGAGTTTGTAGAGAGAGGCTGCAGTGCTGTCCCAAAAAAAAGTTGAAAGCGTATGTGTATACGTATACGTAGGCTGAGAGGGAAGACAAAAGTGGAATCTGTTGAGAAATACTTATAAAAAACATGTAGTTTGATGTGACGCAGTGGTGCTGTCACTGTGCCAGAAAGGCTGATGTTGATGATGGGTTTGTAGTAATGGTGATAATGTAATTAAAAGTGACAACTCTGAAAGTGTACATAAATGAGTGATATGATCTCCTCGCTAGAAAGCTACTATTCAGGGTGAAAGCGGGTAGCATATACTTAATATGTGGATGTTGTGCAGGCAGAGGCTGGAGTGCACCAACTTTTCGAGCGATATTCTGGGAGCGAGCGGAAATGTATTGAATGTGTCTCTAGGTTTCGGGAACAACGTTGTTGTCGGTTATTTGTTGTTGCTTGTTGGTTTATGTGTCGCTCGGAAAGTGTGTAACACTGACACGGCCCATATTTCCCCGCTTTTGCTACTTGGAGCCCCAGTCAAACTGGAAGTTTTCAGGAGAATGGTGATGATGATGACGATGAGGGAAATGAGTGCGTCCAAAAAGTGATGAATTGAATTTGACAAAGTAGTAGTGTAGTAGTAGTAGCAGTGGTAGTAGTGGTGTGGATGCTCTCAAGAGGAGGGTTTTTTCTGGCTGGGCTGTCACAGCTGAAGACCAAGTTTTCCTCTAATTTTCCTTTCTCCATCCATCCATTCAGTGGTGGAATCAAAGTGATCTGTAATTCAATGTGGATTCTACCCGGCGTTCCGCTTCCGTGCGGTTGGTATAAAAATGTGGAATGGAATGGAGCTCTAGCTCTAACTCTGCTGGAGAGAGAGTTGCATGCAACTTCCATCCTCAAACTTTTTTTTTCTGAGGGAGTAGAAGGATTCTCCTCCGTGCGAGTGAAGGAATGAGCTGAGGCTGCTGACAACTAATGCATTCATGGTATCCTCATCATCTTTCTTGTCACTCGTGAGAAACTAATGAATTATATAAGTTACGTCTTGGGGAGAAGAAACAAGGAAGAAAATGGGGTAATGAGTATACCAATACAAATAAGTAGTGGTGGTTGTTCCAGGCAAGGCAGGCAGGGAACCACGACCAGTCAGCTTTAGTTCCTCGTCGTCGTCGTCGTCGTCCTCCGCGTCCCAGGGTTCAGAAAGGAAGTATCGGATTTGATCATTAAGGTCCCTCATGTTGTTTCTTGTTTGTGTGTGTGTCTGTAGAACTAGCCTTATTTTGTAGGTTAGTAGAAAAGCGATAATCATTTATTCATGGTGATGATGCAAGAGGAGGTAATATGCCTTGCATAATTATAATGGTTCGTTCCCTACTCTCAACGTTCCTGTTGGAAAGAGCAAAGACAGATGAATAATATATGTGGTTCTTGAGTAAGCCAGGGTTTTTTTTGAAGGAGGCAGAGGGTGATGGTGGTGGGATGGTAGTGCGGTGGTGGGAATGTGTATTCATTCATGTGTCAGTTGTGGCATGCTGGTTTGCCTGGGCTGGTCTGGTGGTCTTGTTTGTCATGATTAGAGTCGTACATGCACACAGGGTGAAAATTGTTCAATATGACGGCGGCGTTGAGACATATAACTACCTATATTACCTAATCGGTTCTTGAAGGCATGGATCTCGATAAGTGAGTATTCTTACCATTTTTATTTAAAGATGAAATTCTTGAGTGATGATATGGGCTAAACCAGATTTGAAAAATGGCATGGTTACATTTAGACTTTTTAGTTAAACAAGGAATACCTCTTTCGAGTTTGGCGTTGTTCTCTCTGCACTACATAATTGTCTGTTATATAATTGTATTGTAGAATTCTAGAAATTTTACAATTGTTGTCCCAGAGCATAATCAAATCATTATAATATCTCAGAATCAGGCTGAAAATCTGAACACGTTGTGGGCTGCTGCGGGCCGCCACATCACCACACCCAATAAGGTTTCCTTGTCAGCAAAATCGCGCTGTTTGAGAGGGAGCGACAAGCTGGTTATAAAGTTGGCAGGATGGAGGAACGATGACAAGTTGGTGGATGACAGATCCTCTCTTTTCCAACTGTGCCCACACTTACTTTGTTAGAAAGCTGCTGGAAATCCGGGGCCTACACACAGTCGATTTGAATTTTTAAATCGGACAAGTTTCACGGAAAAAAGTATATGACGTATTCAATTCTGCTAGTGGAGTCTAGCTAGACGAGACTTGTTGTCTATAAAACTAAAAGTAAGTCTCCAGCCGAAAGTCAAACAGGAATTTTTGCCAGGAATATACTTTGATCATCTCAGTTTCAGCCGAGGTTGCTCAATTCCTGTTGAAAAAGTTATGAGGCGTGTCCTTCAAACATGTACACACAAAGCGCTGCCATTGCATGCCTCGTAGTTCCTAACTGTGCATATTGTAAAACTCTGGAGGCAAATATGGAAAATGGGAAATAGAGCGTTAACCGTGTGGAATGTTTGAACGCATATGCATGGAAAAATCTCCCTCATTTGACTCCACTCCATCAAACTCACATATATTATATATTATTTTTCCCCGGAACACTTTTATAAATTATTAAGGTTTTCGAAGTGAATGTCATAAATGGCCCTCGAACCTCTTCAGACGTTTACTACTGTTGATGGTATAATAGGGTCGCAATGTGGCATTATTTGGAGGACAAACATAAGGATCCTTTTAGAGGAGGAGGATTTAGGGGTGTTTTGTCTCTATCTGAAGGAAGCAGGATGGATAATGACGGGATGGATGAAAGAGAGGAGAGAAACAAGAAGTTTTGTGGTCAAGTCCCTTCTTCCTTCTCTTCATCTCTTTTATAACCACTTCCTTCAGTGTCGACTCTGTCGACCGACCTCTCCCTGGAATAAAGTGCCTATGGCCTCTCCTGTTGAACAGCTTACGATTTAGTGAGATCGCCACCACCACACTAACTCACATATCACATTGAAGAAGAAGAAAAAACCACCACGTCTCTCCCCAGTTTCAGTTCAATTTAAGACATAAACTCGCCCCTCACCACCACCACCACGCTCTCCTCCTTCCCCACTTGGGATTGCTCCTTCAAGTATTGAACTATTGATGGGGCCAGTGTCAAAAGCAATCCGATGTCAAAAAGTGCTCCATGTGTAGCCTCTCCGTTATTGTAAGGAAAGAAGAGTGGTTGAATAGGGCTTTGAGTCTTTTCAAAGAAATATGATCTTGTCCCTTTCAATTCTTCACGGAATGGCTAAGACTGCCGTTTGACTGGGCCTAGTACACGCCATCGTCGTATCGTATCCCATGGAGCTGGTGCACTTTTCCAGATTTTTTGGTCGACATCTCAAAAAACGAGATATTATAGGAGGGGACCTTCCTTCACTTGCACACTTCAGCTACATACGTTGCTGCTCGCCGCGGACAGAGATTTATTTTTGTTAGCAACTTCTTCTTGCGTTCTCTCTCTCTCCCTTTCTTCTCATCATCACCCTGTTTATAGAATATTTCATCTTTATAAAAAGCAGGATATTGTGGTGCTGAGCTATAACGTGGGCTAATGTGCGCTTGATTTATCGATGGATACATGGTGTGGTTAGTAAGTTGACAGCTGAAAAGAACCATTCCTTCCTGCTCATTCTGCACCACCTTTTCAGTAGAACCCCAGTTCAAGACAGAACAGAGAAACTGTGTCAACTTCTTCCGCTACGAGAATGATGGCTGAAATTGAAACTTGAAGGAAGTCGAGAACAATATCCATGATATCCGAGAAGAGAGACAATGCTTTTCATATTTCTCCATTCAAATCGATTCCATTTCTCACCTAGCGGATAATATACATACACTCATTGTGCTCTCTGGTATGATGGCGACGCGAATAAAAAACGCGATTTTTTCTGCTGATCCCGTCATTCTCCTTCTTCTGATCCAAATTCCTATTCTTTTTTCTAATGGATTCCACTCTCATGCATATTTTGGCTTGGTTAAGCAAAACGAGAAACCAGTTTGATTGAACCCCCTTCTTCCTTAGTAATATTGCTTGGTAATACCAAAAGGACGCAGTTTTTTTAATACTTGGTATTCATCATATTCATACAAAAAAATGCGAATCAGATTATCGTCATCGAGATCAATATTGCATCACATCAAATTACTTCTTGGACCGGCACAAGTTGGAAATGAGATGAAAAAAAATGTAGGGAAATTGGAAAAAAGGAGAGAAATGTGTCCTAATATCCCAATCTAATTTTAAGAGACGTGACTCTCAGTCAGTCCATATTAGTTAAATAGCGATGATATGATATACCTATATAGAGCGACCAGCAGGATCAGCATAATATATGAGTCAGTCAGTATGACTATAACATTTCTTCCCTTCTCTCCCTTCGTCTTCTTCCTCCACATATTATCTATCACAATCCATATGGTCTAAAAATTGTGTACTACTTTTGAATTAGGAGTGTGTACTACGACTTGACAGTGGTAGTGTCGGTCGGACGAGACACCATACCATCTCCCAATATGATCATTATCATCGTCATATCGTCTTCCCAGGGGCGATCATCATGTAGACACATCATGGGAAACACATGCTGTACATTATGGATCACTCGTATGTGGCAAGACCCAGGAGAGAGTCATTTCTTATATCATCTCATTATTTTATGATGACTTTCACAACTACGTTTTGGTTCACACAACAAAAATGGGTAGCGAACAAAAAATAGAAGAGAAACACGGGCGGGCGGGTTGCATGCTAATATTCGTCGCTCTATCATCACGCGAACGAGACAAGGAAAAAAAATCTCTGGGAAATGATGAGGAGGACTACGGAGAGGAAGCAGGGAAGAGTGTAAACATTCAAAATACTTACATGTTGTCTTATATCCGACGCGACTCCCCGTCGTCAACAAGACGATACATATATCTATATATTGTAAACTGGCAAACAGCCGTTGGTTGTCCTGAAAGTTGTCATTTCACATATTTTTTTCCTGAATTTCACATTCTCCGTGTCGTTATGGATGGGGAAAGTGGAGCATGTTTGATTTCCCAGATATTGATTGACGAGTGGCGGAAGTAAGTGGGGAATCCATCTAATTATTCAGAGTATTACAACCATTTTCTAGCTACACATGAAGGGATTGTACCATAGCATTAGCTCTTTTAAAGGGTTGTTTGTATATTTTTTCGCCAAATAAGTAAGTAGCAAGCAGTGGTGCTTTTCCTTGTGTAACAGTTGCAGTAGTTTTGTAAGCTTCTTGTTTTTTTTGCTTGCTTCAAGCTTCCAGCTTGGAATTCATTTTGCTCACTCAACGGCCCAACGCAACGCAACTTTTGAGTCTTGATCCACTAGAGAAGAGTAACTGGGTAGGATGATATGATGATGAAAAGTTGCGTATTGAAATGTAGCATTTTTTTACTCGCTTTGCACGGGGAAAACAAGACGGAAGGCAGTCAAATCCGAGTATTTATTCGTGTGTGTAGTTTTACTCAAGTGGGGCGCACTTCCCGAGGATTATTTCCAATTTGCTGGGTAGCGCAGCACTACTACTAGCACATAACCATAAGCAAAAACATAAAACATACATGCTTTTTTGAAGCCCATTTTATCTCTTGTCTGTTCACATTTTGTAGCCCTAACATTAAGTCCTTGTTGTTGATGCTGATGATGCTGATGATGATGATGAAGGTGTGTACAACGAGGTACGACGTGATTTGCCAATCCCACCAAACTTGTACACATTTCATTCAACTCCCATTTATTTAGTGAAATGTGAAAAGTTGAGAAATATTGCTTGAAAAAGCAAAATGTACGCTTTGAATCTAATTATAGGCAGATGCAAAAACTTCTTGTGTCCACACATGCCTAAACTACACGGAGATTTTAAAGTATGTCCCCTGGTTGCAAAATGATTAATTATATTTCGCAACGAATTTCCATTCCCGGAGAGGAGATTGAAGGAATGTGTGTGTGTGTTTTTCTCGTTGCGCTGCTGCTGGCATGTTGTTTTTTTTCTTCTTATTTCTCAAGTGGATTCTCGAGCCGGCAGACAAGGACTGACTGTCGAGTTTCAATGAAAATTCCAAATGTGTGAAGTGTAATGAAATGGAAATGTAGATGAAGAAAAACCTTTTGGTTGGGTGTATTATGTATGTATGTATACAAAAGCAGGCTGCATTATCACACTCTAGCAACTAGTTATCCGCCGGTATTTTTTTCACAGTTGAAAAACCCCTTTTTTCGCTAATGCACCTCTAGTAAAAAATGGCCGTGTTGAAAAGGTTCGTCCTGATAAGATGACATTGTTGATGTGTTAGATAAAATAAATGTACCATTCGGGAAATGTGTTAGACTTGTAAATTTAAAAGCATCTCATTTACCCAGAACAACTAGATTTACATAATATAGGAGGAAAACTAACACATTTTCTTTATGAAATGTTGTTGCGGCCATGTTAGTTGCCTACCCAGTTTAATTCTGGTTTTTATTTGGAGTTCAACCCATCATGGTCCGGTGGTGATGGGTAAGCACTTTTAATGGGAATAATATGTGAATGTCGGCTTATTATACCTATATACCCTGTTCGCTCCTCGCTCTCTCCATGTAGGCCAATAAACAAGCGGCATCGGGGCTGGGAATATAATATTCCTGATTTCCACATTGTAAAACGCATCCTTAAAAAGTTGCAGACAGCAGGTAGCATCTGCATCATCATCATCATCATCGTCGTCGTCGTCGTCGTCTTAAGCAGCAGCTGAGAACTAGTCAAGTAAACTGACAACAAGATATGGACTGATAGGGGAAAAGGCAACAAGGGTAAAACCGGCTTGTCTTTTTTCAAGCCAATTTGAGTAAACTAATACGATGCCGTGTTGGTGGCATATCATCCAGAGTACTACAGGATGGCGGAGAGGTGATGTAAATACTCAGCTACTGGAAAATGAGAAGAAAAATGAACCTGCCTATATTAAAAAGGAGAGGACGATGATACGGACGGATTTACATCATGGCCAGTCGGTAGTACTTTCAGGAAAAAAAAATCCATGGAAATATATACTTACTTTTATATTGTGGAGTGGAGTGGAGGGTTAAGGCTGCTGGGTGGAGGGAACAGTAAACTGGTACCTTGGCACTTTTTTTTTCTTCTCTTTACCATCTCCTCTGGAAACCAAGTTTTATACATTCTAATATTTAAAGTAACATATGCAGTCATGCATGAAACGATGGGAAAAGTGAGTCGTATTCGTCGTCGTCGTCGTGTGAGATTGGAACGAGTTGAAGTTCATATTTTTTTCCAAAGGAAAAAAAAGTTGATTATATTAAAGACAGCCAGTCTAAATTAGTATGCGGTGTGGTGTGTCACGCTGTTTTTCATGATCAAAGGCTAAGATCTGCTGTTCTTCCATTTTATTTTGCTAATATACACTCGGTCCCCTTGTACATCTCCTTAGTTACATGTGTACCTATCTACTAGATACAATATATTTGGAAAAATTTAAGAACACGACGAAAAATAAGTAAAATGGAAAGGCGTGAGTATCTGAACCTGAGCCCCGATTTTTCCCCTGTTTTTTTTTGCTTTTTTGACTCTTTTTTTCTTTATCATTTACTTCACAAGCTTATAATTATTATCTGGAATGCTGACTGCTGGGGAGCTAGAGAGTCAGGTTCTCTCTCTACACACACGGTTCTCTTGCGGTGTAGTCGTGTCGTGTGTCATCCTTTACAATCATACATCTTACACGGTTTTTGATGCAGGGATCTCAAGGATGCCAATCTGTCTTTTGTGATGATGACGGTGCAAAAGGATGTTCGGAAGATTTTTTTCGAGGAGGTCATTATGCAAAAGTTATATCCTCTGTCCCAACTTATTTGTGAATGTGACGGCTTCAACAAGGGCTCATATTTGGGAATTTTCAACGATTTATATAAGAAAATAGGTATAAAGTTAGTTCTTTAAGGGGTAGGGTGAACATCGACATGGCGTTACTTGTTCTGATGGGCCTCCTCCAAAAAATCCCAATCATTTTTTTTAGAAGAGAATTGCAAATGCTACACGGGAAACCCAGTGTCTTCATTTAATCAAATTGATCACCTGGGACGGAGGAAGTTGAGGAAACAAAATCAGGAGAAAAAGATGAGAAAAAGAGGAGAGTGATGGATGAAGAATATGATGACTATCAACTGTCTGAATTTGATTTCTCCATTTTTCCTCACTGAATTCCAGGAAAGGAAATGATTTTTATCCTCTTTGAAAGGGTCTCCTCAAGTCGTTACACACACTTCCAAACTCACTTTTTTCCCAGAGCAAAAACGAGTCGAGTGTCGAGTGTGTGACACATGCGGACATGTCTCCTTGAAAAAGAAAGTTTTAGCTTCAATTTGGAACTTGAAAGGTGGCAAACTAGGAAAATGAGCGAGGTTGTCATATATATGCCGAGCCATATGTCCTTGTATTTTACAGCCTAATCCGAAACAATCATTCGGCAGTAATCATCATTCACTCTCTCGTGTCTCATCACACTCCACATTATTATCTCCCTTTCCAGCTGTCTGTTGACAACGAAGGGAGTTTTGCTGACAGTGGAAACACTGTATAGCTCTCTCTCTCTCTCTGGTGGAATTCGGAACGACAAGACACTGGTACGTACGTAAAAGGGGTTCTCTTCTTCAAAGCTCCGTCATGCATATGGTTCCAGGCATTAAGGTAAACTACACCGAAATGGGATGACTGATTGACTCAATGTCACCCTGACGAATTGTATTCCAGAATGGAAAAAAATGGTGTCGAAATAGGACTCGCTCACTCACTCACTCACTCACTCACTCACTGCGTAGTATAGTAGTACATAGTTTGGTTGAGCCCGAGTTGGAGATGTAATCTCAGGAGATACAACAGCCGTAATGCAACAAACGTGTCTCGCGCTCTGGCTGAACTCCTCTGCTAAAAAACTATATTTGGAATGTGTTTGAGGATGAGATCTATAAAAAAAGTAGGTGCGCTTACGGTATTACGTACTACGTGCGTACGTATATAGGCCTGCTTTGGAGTCGATATTCTTTCCCTTTAAAAATTTTTTTTCACAGGCAGAGTCAGAAACACTAAAGTAGGAAGAAAATATAAATAAGTGGGAGTATGTAAGTATGGTGAAAACAGAGCTACCGTGTTTCGTTTCCCGTGTGGCTCTGTCACTCCACCACCACACAGTCAGCTTTTCTCTCTCTCTCTCTCTCTCTCTGTCAACGACAAAAAGTATCAATGAAAATTGGTCGAGTGCAACTCCACAGCAGATGTAACACGCATCATCACATGCTGGAATGCCTGCTTGTATAGGTAAAAATGGGAAAAAACAAAAATTCCAACCTTTTTCCCGTCATCAACCGGGGACGAAACGATGCGACAACATCGTCGTATTCCTCAAGCTCTCGCACACACACAGAAAGTGGTGGAAATGAGTGAGAGAACGACAGGCGTGCCATCATTTTTTTTGTCTCCTCTCCGAAATACTCTTCGAATTCTTGACAAACTTGTGTAGGATAACGTATGACCTTGTGTTTTCCATCCATCCCAGGAAAAAAAATATATATATGAGACTGAAAAGTTGTGAAATGGAAGGAAGCAATCATGGACAGGGTGGTAAAGGCAGTCATCCAGAATGTAAAAATTTTAACATTAAGATAACAAAGAAGAAGTATTGCATTTTTCCTTTAGCCCTTCCATCCCCCCCCAAAAAAAAGCTGAAAAAGAAGAAGAAGAAGAAGAAGACGACAGTGTCTCTGCTGGCTGGCTGCGTGTAAGGAAATAACATAAATAGTGGCAAGCAAGCGGAGCGACATTATTACGACACACATAAATAAGTAGTAGTACTAGTTAGTATCAGCTTACAACATTTAAGTACAAAAGAATAAAGTGGTTCTAAAGACGACGAAGTGTTGGTTGGCTTATAGGTTGCTGGTTGAAAGGGAAACGGAGTGAGTGAGTGAAGTTTTTATATAATATCTCCCTGGGTTTTTATCACGGAGCAGAGGTATAATATAATATGTATGTCTCCCAGGCTGCGGGTATATATATATACTGACTTTTCAATGCCAACTTGAACGAGGATTCTTGTAAGAAGGGTATTTGGTGGTGACAACGGTGGTTGATGATGGTGGTGGTGGTGGTGGTGTTGATGGTTTATAAGCCGGTCCAATATCATTCTCTCTAAAAGAGAGTGACTATGTATACTCCTTCAAAGTGTACGCGTTATTCAGTTGGTACATATTTTCTCCCATTAAATAGGCCACTCTCTCTCTCTCTCTCTGGGTTGCGATGAGAAGGCGAGGTTTTCGAAATGATTTCAGTTCAGAAGTGGTCTTAGCAGCAGAAGAAGACACACTCTTGGTGTACAAGAAGTTAGTAGTATTGAGTGTGGAGGGAATGACTGAGATGAAAAAAGTATTATTTTTAAGACTCTTCTGCTGCTGCTGAAAATGAGATGAAACGCGTCCCCGCGACTTTACTCCCAATGTTCCAATTGTAACATTAAAAATTTAGACCGGAAAGTAAAAACTTTGGAAAAAAGGGAGCGAGAGAGAACAGGGTTAGAGGTTCTAAAATGGTTATACAAAAGTTATACCACTTTAATACTTCGTAAGAGTGCTCTTCGTTTCGTTCACACATGCAAGCCAAGTTGGATGGAGGAGAGCAGGGATATCTATGAAGTGAGTTAATGTACTCCGAAGAGAGTAAAAAAAAGTGTGAGAGTCGGATGCAACACACACACACACACACACACACAACCTTTACGAGAGATATTATGTCATGCGGGAAACCCACTAAAGGACTTCCTAACTACTTACGTGCTTTAGCTCTTTTCTGTTTCTTTTCCTCGCTTTTTATTCCTTTTCCAACTTGACACAAGTCAATAAAGTAAAATTAAGAAGTTCAGTGGAGGAAGGAGGGAGTAAAGTAGTAGTAGTAGTAGTAGATTACACGGGGAAAAAAAGAGCGAGAGAACAAGTAGGGTTTTTTGGGGCTGCCTGCGCTGCTGATGTGAGAGTTTGGTTTTTGGTTTGGTTTGGTATTGCAAGTCAAGAGGCAGTAAAGGTTTTGCCCTTTTTCTTCTTCACACATTCACTAATAATATGACATTTAGTGTCAAAGTTCGGGCAGGAAGAGAACTCTGCGGGATGAAAAAAACGAGAACTCTCTTTTAAACCACGACATACACGAACGAAACATATAGTTAATAAGGTCGAACCACTTAGGAAAGCTATACAAAATATCTTTACGAGAGAGAGAGAGAGAGAGTGGATATATATTATTTGCACACTGGATTTCCATCCACATCCAACATCCATCCACCCTGTTTTTTTGTTCGGAAAGATTGCTCTCATTTATCCCTTTTTTCTTCATCTCACACGCATTATGCAAAACTTTATAGAGTAGTTGCTGGTGATATGATGTCAAGTTGCGACAGTGCACGACGACGACTACCTTTACCTTTTATATACACTGGTTCTGTGAGTGGATCGTTGTAGATGAGAGGTTAGTTTTTTTCTCTCTCTCTCCCAAAGTTGCTTATGGAAATTCCAACAATCTCTTCTGGCAACATTGTACTTTATATCCGTAACGGAGTACTATTCGTCGGTTTTTTTTTCTAGAGTGTATACACTATACACACTCAGAAGAGAACCACACACAGAGGCTTTCTCACACAACTGGAGTTCATGTTCCTTTGAACTTTTTTCCCCCTCATTCCTTGTGACACTTTCCTTTCTTTTCCAAAGACCACAACTTTGAGGCTAAAGCCTATTCCAGCGAAATAAGTAGCTGGCTCACTTGCTTTTTACTTTTTTTTCCTCAAAAGAAAAGATTGCTTAGCCTCTCACTCCTCCTCCGGTTTTTTTTCTGCTGACGATTGAAGATCAAGCGGTCTTTCATTTCATTATTCTAGTAAGAAAATTCATGAATTTACGTACATCCATAATAATATAGAATAGCAGCAGCAGCAGCAGCAGCGTGTAGCCAGGGAGAGATGTTTCTCTCTATGGATCCACTCTTCTGGATCTTCATATTTTTTTCTCTCATCATATATCTATAACAACACGGCGCGGTCCTTGGGTAAGAGGGGGAGGAGAAGAGGTCTGCATAGTGCATATATATATATAAAAAAAATGGAATACCCTGGATGCATGAATGCTTGTGACAAGATAAGCAAAAGAGTTGGATGGATGGAGGGAAAAAAATAAAGAACACAAAATGTGTCACGCTCTTGACTGACTGGCAGTCATAAGACGACGGGAAAGGAGAAGTGTGTGAGTTTATGAGTTTTTACGACATTCCTATTACTTGTGCTATTACTCTATTACACTATACCTCCTTCCAGTCTGGTGAGCTGAGTAAGTGGGCATGTTATCAGAAAGTGAGTACAAAAAAAAGTAGTCGACCAAGTTGGTAGTACTACTACTACTACTACTCACATCATCCGGGAAGGTTTCACGGAGGAAAAATGAGATCCCCCGAACGAAAGTATATAGAGCACAAAAAAGGGCGGAGGAGTGTTATGAGAGTGAGTATACACAAAAAAAGATGATATCATTTGGATAAAAGGCATTACACAAGCTATGCATAAATACATGGGAAAATGTAGGAAATAGGGTAACTCGGCCAAAACGAAATTTTTTTTTATCTCATTTTTTCCCTCACTAATAGTCCTAACATTACCAAGAAACTCAGTCCTCCTCACAGTTGTAACGATATTTAACATATTTTTCTACAAGAACGTCTTTGCTTTCCCCCGCGCCCAAGCAACTTATCTAATGTGCGTTCCATATATTTAAGCAAGCAAGGCAAGGGTCGAGAGAGAGAGAAAGAGGGGGAAAAAGTTGCGTTTTAGCAGATTCTTTTATTATTATTTTTTTCTTCTTCTTCTTTCTTTAAGATTTTCTCACGTACATCATTCCACCAGAGCCTCTCATATCAACTTGGCTCTTAGATCCACGCAAAACGTTTATTTGCACAAGGAGCTTGCTTCGGAACGACATAAAGTGTAAACAAAGTTTTGGAGGAAAAAAAATGTGGTTTTTACTAGCTGAGCTAATTTCTCATTCGGTTACTCTAATCTACCATATAAAAAACTGGGTCTTTTGTTCAATTTCCTGAAAGCTTAAAAACACGTTTTATTTTCACTAAACTTTTAGTCAAACTCGCGAGAAGTGGGTTTTTATAGGGGCATTATTCCCACACGAAAAAAAATCAGTGCCACGCACTCAAAAAGCAAATATTCCGTAAACTTATTTTCCTCTCTAAATAACTTTTTCCTTCGTCGTCGAGTGAGCGAGAGGAGGAGTTTGAAATTGCATGGGAAAAGTTGAGGTGGTGTTGTGATACCTGCTCTGACGAGTGGCTGGTCATTGATTTTTTTTCCAAGGCAGTGGTGGTAGTGGCATCGCATCGCATCCCGATGTAAACCACTTCCTCGCGTGTGTTTTTTGATGTAAAAGCTCGAGTCGGAAAAATTATGGAAGGAAATGTATCCAAATGGTTGCATTTGGTTTTTATCCTGTTTTCCGTGAGATTTAATTCGTCTTCCATTTTTAAAATTCTCGGTACGATCCCCGTCCTATAAACTAAAAACTAGTGGAGGAGCTACTATAATATTATATTTTCTCTCTCAAGTAATCTATATCCATCCTGGGGCTTTCCACAGCGGCCCCCATCGTACGTACCTCTCGGTTTTTTTTTTATCTTTTCATTTCCTCTTTCTTTTATTGTATAATATGAACTTGGCTCAAGTTCACCTTCAAGTCTTGTCTCAAGATGGAGGATTATATAGAAGAAGGCTTTCCTTTCATGCCGCCTCCAACTTTCATTCAATGGAGTGAAAGGTGAATAAATCCGTCTCTATTTGGGAAACTGTGTGTGTGTGTGTATTTTTGCAAACGAGCTTCTTTCTCTCTCGACTCGACGACGACGACGAGGACGACGGCGAGAGAGAGAGTAAGGCAAGAAGGAAAGGAAGGAGAGAGAGAGAGAGAGAGAGAGAGATAGAGAGAGAGAGGTATTATGAGAAAAAGACGGTGGAAAAGTAGCAAATTGGACAGGTTGAATTCATTTTCCTCATCTTTCCCTTCATCATTCATTCATTACACTTCTCCTTTCACACACACCCAACCAAATATTATGAATGCGTAGACAAACTCCCAGAAAATATCTCTTCCACGCTGGCTAATAAAGCAGACAAAATTTGTAAAGAACTACCTGCTTGGCAGTCTGCTGCTGCTGGGCGATGAGGAGCAGCCAACAAAACTAACTCCTCCTGCGAGAAACACGTTGATTAGTCCTCCACACTCAACGACTCTTCCTTCAGTAAAAGTATATTGCGAGTGCAGACGTCTGTATTTTTTTAATATATGATTTTCGGGCGAAAACCCACCAAACAAGAAACATTCTTTACAAGTTACAGTATTTTTTTTCTTCTTCTTTTCTTTCTTCGTGTTCTTTTTGGTGATGTGATGATATCTCCGTTTGTAATAATTGTATGCAAGGGACTAAACCGTTGTTGCAACGCCGCCACCACCACCACCACCACCTCCGTGTGGATGTTGTTGTAATACATAAATGTCGGTTATGGATGAGTTGCAAAAGTTAAGATCACTTGAGAAAGAGTGAAAGATAAATCCTGGTCTGAACTCTGAAGCTCAGCTCAAACAGAACAAAGGAGGACGAGGCAGTGGAGAAGGAGAAGTTGGGATCGGAGGAGAAGAGAGTTACACTGACAATATGGATTCCGGATTTCCACATTTATGCTTCACTGCTCCTCCGCTATTTATACTGCGGTTGAATGACTGGATGGCAGGGAATGTTGGGACGAATATCTATGGAGATCATGGTCGGTGGGGATGGCTAAGCTCAAACGTTCAATCAAACATGTAACCTAGTTAAATAAAAAAGGAGTAAAATAGTAATGTCTAAGTATCTATACGAAGGAGAGAATGTTCATTTCGTTTCGTTGTTAAAGGTTTTTCTGGGACTCTGGAATCTGGAACAATGAAACCTTACGAGTAGAGGATGTAAGATAATATATATATAAGTATATATAGATTTTAGTGTTATGAGAATTAGTTTAGGATAAAAGGGAAAAGAAGTTTTACTTTTCTTCTCTCTTTGGATTTTCCACAATTCTCAAGCATAAAGAACTCTTCTTGGATTATTATTATTATTGTACACGTTTTTCTTTCAACCTCGAAAGACTCTCTAGTTGTGTTTTGATCGTATCTTTGGAAAATTCTTTTGGGGGTTTCCTATTAAGACCTTGTTTTTCCTGTCTGAAGAGGCCCTATTTGTTCTGGATTTATTATTCTTATGGGCAAGTCCGCTTTTGAAGGCTGAAGCCCTGTTTTTTCTCTGCACACACACATACACACACACACACGTCAAGACCGGATCTACAAAAGTGGAAGAATTACAAAAGAGTGGAAATCACAAGTTTCCCTTTTCCCGTCCATTGATTCCACCTCCTCCCTGCTAACACATTCCGCCAATTTATACAGCTAGCTCACACAAAAACATAATAATCAGGATGGTTACCTACCTACGCGTCGTTTTGATCTTTGGCTTTGAGCAAGTATGCCAAACTGTTGGAATTGGTAATATACGGAACCGGCTCTCTCTCTCTCTCTCTCTGTACTTTATTGGTTTTAGGGTAAAATAATGCACATAAAATAACATCGGAAATTGGACGCTCCTTTGAGTGATGGACGCCGGGAGGAGAAGTCAGCAGATAAGTCAGTAAACCACCCATTCCATTCCATTCCACTAGCTGGACCACTTATTCTCAATTTATCGAGAAAAAGCTATAAAGGATGCTATAGGAACAAGGCGACAATTTTTCCACTGAAATTTATTCCCTATTGACTTATTTACTTTTGATGAGACTGAAATATCCTTTGTCGTGTTTAGCCATAACCAACGGGTTTTCCACTCCTCACTTTTCTGTTTCTCCATCTAATCCCGTTCTCCGTGTGTTCATACATACTGTTCCTATCGCAAATCTTGTGATATAAAACCTTTCTTTTTTTCTGTCCTTTCGTGATGGCAGAGAATATAGAGGGAAGCAAACTTTGTTCATTATTTTTTTCTTTCCCAATGTTCACTTCCTTCCTTGATCCCATTCTATTGGTTCGTTCGTGGTTGTCATCCTTTACTCATCGTCACTCAGCGTGTTAAACGCCCTTCTTTTCGCTGGAAGTGGATATCAGGAGAGGGAAAGTTGTCGTTTGTGGGAAACTGGGAATAGTGGCTGGCTGGCTGGCTGGTGCGTGTGGGAAGGGAAGACAAAAAGTGTTTGTTGGTTGGTTACGTAGTATATATATACCTTTTTTCTGATTTTGAAAAGAAAAAAAAAATCTTTGTTCTTTCCCAACTTTCAATCAAAGTTGGACACAATCAAGGGTTGAGCAACAAAGTGGCATGTTTGCCGTGACAAACGAGACACGTGTGAGGAAACATGGTTGATTGTGTTGATGTCGAAAACTAATTATGAATGAGCCATGTTGTTTGTCACTCTCCTCTCGCGATGGTAAATACAGTTAACAATATTTCGGGTGGCCCTGCAGCTATGTGTCAACGGGAATTGCGAGAGTCGAGTGGAGTGTATTGTAAATAGAGGGATTTTTCTCTCACAAAGTTTTACAGTTTTACAACAAATTCGTGTGCAAAATGAAAAGGGGAAGAGGAGAGGCGATTTCAACTTTTTGTAGTTGCATCAGGTCTGCCTGCTTGCTTCTACACTGGTGTTTTCAGTCTGCATTCCTGGGATCCGTGTAGAAATGTGGAGATGATGTGGAATGGATGCAGGCAGAAAGGGTGAGTCGAGGAATGAAATTATGCTCTGGTCTTCCTCCTAATAATTTCCATGGGAATAGTGTCTGTCTGATGATGGGAGTGAGAACACCCGTGTTTCCTTTATCTGCAAGTCTGATTGTGATATTCTCTCGGAAAGAGAGTGGAATTTTTCTGGGGAAAGTACACTTGTTCATTTACTACCTCTGTCTCTCTCTTGTCGGCAAAGCCAGCTCATTAGTTAGAAATGAATTATGATTATAATTTGTGAGAGTGAGATTGCCAGAGTTGCTCGCTCTCTCACACACATGTGGAGTAGCACTAGTAGCAGTACTTTTCCAGCGTTTCTTGGATGCTTTTATGGAGGGCCTGCCACCGTTGCATTGCCAGGAGTATTATTCCAGGGAAGAGACAGGGGATGACAAGAATGAGCCAACAAAGTGGAAAACTCACGGTGAAGGGCTACATAAAATTATCATAAACAGAATTCCCTCTCAGTTTATACGTTTCAACCGTCCGGGATGGTATTCAAAACATGAATTTCGTTATTCTCCCTCTTCCACCATCACCACCACCACCACCACCAACCACCACTTTTCCACTGAAAGCCTCTCCAAACAATGGCACAACGACTGCAATGAGTCAAGTAGCTCTCTTTCGCAAAATGGGTTTACCATGGCCTCTGCCTCCACTCTTTCTGTTTGTTAGCGAAAGACTTGAGTTTGTGTGTGTATGTGGAAAATATATTTCAATAAATAAACATGGTTGCACATCATGCCACTTTTAGTTGCTCTCCCCACATTATCAGCAGCAGCATCAAAAACAACAACAACACCAGTTTTAGCTCCAAAACGGGGAAATGCAATGGGAGCGTAAACACCTCGAAAAGGACGTCGACGACGTCGACGACGCGACCTCATTGTATTTTCGGAGAGGTAAAAGTTGGTTGGTTGGTTGGTATTCATTTTCTCCTTAGATTTTCCTCCTCCAAAAACCACTGTTGCTCATGCTGCCGCCGCTCTTTAGGGGAGAGGGACGCCGAGGTAACCTCCATATATTCGGGTATAATGCTGCTGTCAAGCACACAATTCCCAGTTCCTATTTGCATGTCCCACAGGTTTTAATTATTCACGAGAGCAGAAGGAGTGAGTGAGTGCAGCCAAGTTTTTCTATGACACTTTACAGTTCCCAGCAGCTCAGCAAGAGAGAAAGCAAGTTTGTAGACGCTTTCCGCTTTCTTCTTCTTCTTCTTCCATTCACTATAATACTACTCCACTCCCTTTTCTATTTCATTTTCTGCCCTAAATCCTTTTCCCCATTTGGCTCTCGCTGGAGAAGACGAAGAAGAAGAGGAAGAGCCGCGTGGAGGCATGCACTTTGGAATATAGCTGTTTTAAAAATGTCGAGCTTTATTTGGGGAACAGGGTGAAAGGGGCCGTTTACACAGGTTAGGTAGTGTGTAGAGGTCCATGCCTCCAGCCATGTGTCCTCTAGTAGATATAACAACAGAATGGAAAATTATACTGCCAGAGTCTATATCTTCTCTTGCGCTACACGCAAAGAACCAGGAGCATGCATGTCAGCCTTGGCCTGTCTCCTCTTGTTCATTCATGTTGATTACTGGGGGCCACAAGAGGAGGACCGCAAGAGCACCACCACCCAGCTTTTCTTTTGCCATGCATGGCTGTCTTACCAAATACTCCCCATAAAATATAGGTTTTGTAGTATTAGAGAAAGAAAGTTGACTATTTACAACGTCAATATTCCCGGAACGACACACACACACACATATACATAGATTCTTTTTTCATGGAAAATTCCAACAGGCTCTCCTCCGCCTCCGCCTCCTCCCTTGTACTTGTCTGCAAGAGTTTCGACTAGAGAGAGTCTCGCGAAAAAGAAGAAAGATTGTGTTAAATCCCCACGGCCCTTTGCCTGCTTGTGGGCTCCTCATTAAAATTTCAAATGTCAAATATGGTTAAGTAAAGACAGTGGTAATCGGTTAACAAAGGAACGCTGATTTTCATAACAAAGGGTGACACTCCGCAGCAGCACCCAAATCGACTCTGTCCTAAATGTATACAGACAAAATTCCGCCGTTTGTCAACCATTTCATTCCGCTTCAAAAGACTCCCAAAACTTCACTCACAAAGGAGTCACCTCTGATGTAACAATTTTCTCTGGTGTGTGGATCCCATAAATCAAGTGGAATTTCACAATAAATAAACAAATTTATGGGAGCCGCCGCCGCCGCCGTCGCCGTCGAGTTTCGGAAAAGTAATGCATTTTGGCAGTTTTCCTCCATCCGCAAAAGCACCAGCATCAGCATCATCATCATCACTTTGCAGCGTGGATTGGTAACGCGAGTTGTCATGATGGCAACCTCAATTGAATTGAATGTTGATGATGGTGCGGTGGGTAGTTGTGGTATTTTTAGTTTCCAAATGTGGGCACCCTTTTAGCCCTGGCAATATCTCGGAATAACATAATTTCAGCGCCCTCAAATAATTTTACTCGCTCTTCAACTTCTCTCTTCTCCTCTGTCCTCTGCTGGCTTGTTCGAGTGAACTGTTTGTTCAGCCAGAAACAAGCCTGGCCTCAGAAACTGAAAAATAAAATCCTTTAGTCAAAGTATTTTGTTAAATATAGTGAATGCCATCATCACGTCACAACCATCGCCACCACCACCATGAGATGAGGAGTAGGAGGAGGAGGAGAGGCTTCCAATAGAAAATGACATTTGCTTGCAAGTTTTCTTCTTCTTGTTGCTCATTTTATGCAATTTCCTCGAGTAGTTCGTACAGTCCCAGTCCCAGAGAGCTCTGTGCAGAGAGCAAGCAACCTCCTCCTGTGTCACTTTCCGCACAGCGGTTTGTCCTCTACAAACGGAAAATCAAATGACTGACAAAAGGAGCAACAGTGCAGAGAGAGAGAGAGAGCCAGTTTTTTTCTTCTCCTGTAGGCTACAAATGACACATTATGATATAACTTCAATTTTCTAGGGATGCGTAGCCAGTCCCCGACTCCGCGACGAGCTTTTTGTGTGAAGTTTGTGGGACTGACAAAGAGGAAAATCTTTTTTTTCCCTGCTCACCCTCATCCTTTCCTCTCTTCTTTCTGATCTCTTCTTTTTTATCCTCATTTTTGCTTTGCTGATGCTCTGCGTTATTTTGCTCTCATTTTCACTACTCCAACTTCATCATCGCATCGTCGTCGTCGTCGTCGTATTCGTCGTCCCCGCACCGAAATCCTCATCAGGAGGAACCTTTGAATGGAGTGATGCGGTGGTAATTTCTTTTTTGGACGACGGAACCCTTGAGTGATGATTACTTTTGAAAAGAGTTTTAAGTGTCACACCGAACAATGGGGAAGATGACAAAGACAACTGTGGTGATTATCGTGATAATGATGATGTTCACAGTTCTCCTGTGATCCTCATCATTTCCCTCCTTCCTTTATGTGTTATGCTATGCAGATGAAATTGGTAGGAAGGATGTACAACTGCGGCAGCAGCAGCAGCAATGTGTGCTCTCGGGTGATGAACCCTCCACAACAGGCTTCCTCCTCCTCCTCCTCCTCCTCCGTCACCACGTCATCCTCCCTCAATAGGGTGTACACAATGGGAATTAGTTTGCGCTCCGTTTTTTCTCCTCCTCTCTCTCTCTCTACCTTTTACAAATTCAGAAATATTTGAACCCGTCTGCGGGTAGGCAAGCAGGCTGTATATTAAATAGCTGCGCAAAATTTCAGACATGTCATTAAGCCTTAAAAAGACTTCTTTTTTTTGCAAAATCCTACATCTCTATTTATTCTTCCTATTCAAATAATTTGAAAAAAATGTGAACGCTCCGTGGTTGCACAGAGAGAGGGAGGAATTATAAAAAAAAATAATATGAGTACAAAATGGCATTTCCCTTCGGTAGCATAAATCCTTCTTGCACATGGCATCCCTGAGAATTTTTTCCATTGACAACAGGAGTGCAAAAAAATACGTTATTTTAGTGGTAATCATTTATTTTTTTGTCTTCGTCCTTTTTTTTATTTATCACCATGCGACTGTCCCCTAGTTTTTATTCATCCTGTTAAAAATGGGAAAAAGTAGTTATTTGAGAATTTTATCCTTTCAATTTGAATATTTTATATATATTCCTTATTGTCTTTTATCGTAGTAGTAGTGGTATTCTTCATAGTGCCAATAATTCTTTTTCCTCGTTTTTTTAATCAGGTAGTAGTAGTGGCCCTTGACTTGTTTACACAGCCAAACGACAAGCCATTTTATTTCTACATACCATCACAACCATAAAGGCATTCATAAAATACACGAAAATCCATGGAGGTTCTCCTTGTTAATACAACCGAGATGGTTGTGCGATATAATAAAAATCACTAACAATCTAAAAATGCTGAGAGAATGAGCACGACAATGAGGCAAAAGAATGCTTTTTTTTTGCTGTGTGTAACATCATATCCTCCTCTCTCCTCAAACTGCATCTCCTCCTCAAACGTAATTTCCTAATCGACTTGAAAAATAATAATAAAAAAAGCGAGAGAAAAATATAGTTAGTTTGTTAGTGCTGTTGTTGTGGTGGTCGTTGGTCGTCGGTATTGGACCGTCGTCGTCCGTTGTGTGACTGTATATTATCCCGAGTCACATGTCATACTACATTTTTTTTCTTTATCTAAACAGTTAACGCAAACCCACGTTTAATTTGTTGTCTGTCTTGACGTCGTAGTCGTCGTCGTCGTCGTCGTCGTCAGAGATTCTCTGTTGAGATATTGCCTCCTTCTCCGTCCGCGACTAAGTTATGTTCAGCTTTCCATCTATCTCGTCATATATCTATCCATTAAATTGCTCGTCGTTTTTATATTGTATTACTACAGCCGTCGTAGTCGTCCTCCTCCTCTCCTTAATACTCCTTTGCCTAGTTCCTTTTTTTACATGGATTGAATAAATACACACTACTAAATTTTTTTTTATATATTCTCATCGCATAATAACCAGATTGTCAATGCAGCATATGGACATGGACGCACACTACTACTACTCGACACATAAAATACGAATCCTAAAAGTACAGGATGTTGACCAAAAACTCAAGTATTTCGAATGTGCAGAGCGAGCAGGGACGACGATATAATGTAGAGAAAAAACATACTACCTATGCACACAACTTGGAACGAAAAGGCCAAGACGACGACGACAAAAAAAACTCTTTATATATTAGTATATTTTTGTTGCTTTAAGGAGTTTTTTTTTACTTCTCTTCTTCTTCATATATATATTCTCCTCCTCTTGGTAATCCATTCAAGAAAAGTGGACTTGTTCTTCTTGCGGTCCACTGGCTCACAAACGACTTTTCCTAAATATATACATACATGCATGCATGCATGGTGACCAAAAGAGTGAGAAGTTGGATTTTTGTGGTGGATAGGGTATATGGAGAGGAGGCTGCATCAAACCAAACTGTTTTGTTGTTGAAAGGCTAGTTTCACTGGCTTTTCTCTCCTGCTGTTATTCATCCAAATTTATTAGGTTTGAGAGTTGAGGAGAATAGGTATTCGAATGAGCAGGAATCTCTCTGGGATGAGAGAGACGATAATTTGCTGGTTTTTTGTGATATCACAAAATTGGACAAGGGATGAAAAGTAGGCATGACTTATGCTCAGCCAAAAGTACAAAAGTACAATTTAAGCGAGTTTAGTTAGAGGCAGCAGCAGCGACATGTTATTATTATTATTATAAACGGTTGTATTGCGTTACGTTATGTTAAGAATAATAAGAAAAAATATATATATTTTTCAGAATTTTTTCGGACTCGTGGTGGTGGTGGTGGCGATTGCTACTGCAAAAATATATAAATTGGAATATGGTTACTAGTGTGTTGTTTGTTATTGCTCCTCCTGTCATACTAAAAAAAATCTATAGGGGAGCACTAGGTTGATAAAATAATAATGACACTGATCTGATATATTTTTTTTCTCGTCTTCTTATTATTACAAAAGAGAGAAGAAGAAAAAAAAATGAAGGATGCTAAAAGAATTGTATGATTATGGTTGATATTAAAAAAAAAGTCAGGCATGTTTAGTTTGATTCCTTGAAAGCTGGATTTTATGAGCTATCTAGTTAGAACATTTTATGAGGCTTTTGCGACAGGGAGAACTGGTAAAAAAACGCTTGGTTTGGTTGCTGATGCTGACACAGCAGTTGGCGGCAGTGATGTGATATGTTTTTCTTTGAGGGAATGCAAACTCATGATGAGAATAAGTCTGCCTGCCCTCGTATTACAAATGATAGAATCTTGGCAAATGGGATTTTTGCATTCATCATCATCAACAACAATCCGACCGACTCCCTCCCTCCATATATATCCACTGACTGACTGACTGACTGACTGACTGATACTGTAGCTCCAGGTACACATACTCAACTGTCATGTCATTGGATGATAAATCAATTGTGGAATATTGCATTTTACCTTATGCGGAAAATTGATTTCGTTCCGAGTTCACAAGGTTTCCCCTCAAGCTTGCCTCCTGCCCTGCCTGTAGCTGTCCATTTGGATATATTTATTATAATATATTTGTATAAATATAATGTGTGCATACTTTTGTATAATATGCAACGTGTTTAATACATATCGGTCGATCGGTATAAAAAAAGTGAATTATTTGTTCTTGCGAGTCACTCGACTAATGGCTGATTTTTTTTTCTTCTTTGATTTTACAGACTGACTAGGATCTACCGTGGAATGGATTGGCCATTCAATCATCATTCCAAAGCACGACCCACGGTGTTTCCAGTCCGACTATGGTCTCTCGCATTTTTAACCCTCATTTTTGGATTCCTTAATTTGTGTTCTGGGGTGGAGGCTGATTCCAGTCCTCCAGTTGCGGATGTGGAGGATTTGTTCAAAGGTAAGGAAGAAAACTAAGCGCCCGGTTTAGAGAGATCCGTAATGATCCATTTAACCAGTCCATGTGTACTACTTTGGACTAGTGATGCCATTATATATTCACATTAAACTTTTTTTTGTCCACTCCAACAACCAGCATATAACACCAGCACCACCACCACCACGTGTGTGGAGTGGATATGCATACTCGGGCTAAACTTTTTGTAAATTATTTATACCATGGAATGCCCCTCCGCGTGTTGGTCGCTCTCGCCAACCAACCGTTTTAAAATGCACTCAGCGGAATTCTAATAAAACACAATATTGCTCTCTCTCTCTGTACGAATCTCGGGCTCTGGGACCAGTAGTCTCAGCCTTTTTTTTATTAGTTAGGGAAAAAGTAGTTACTGGAATGATGACAATGTTATGCCATTTTCCTGTAAAAAAAAATACTGCGGTTGCATACATCTGCATATACCCTTCTTGCACATCCCGCGACGAGACAGGAAGAGGAAGCAGACTCATCTCTTGTTTCAAAATTATGGAATATCGTAAGCCATTTCCAAAAACTAGCCTCCATTTCCCGTGTTGCTTTCCCGGCTGGCAGAGCAGCAGCAGCAGATCACAAGCAGTAGCAGCAGCCGAAAGCTTGAGTTTTTTTAGAGCTATTCAGAGTAACGGCGAATTTTTATGAATCGTTCCACCAGAGAGAACTATATTCCGGGATATTTTAAATTTTAAATGAATCACTGATGTTGTTCGCCTTGGTGGAGGTACCCCTCCATCCAACAAATTCCCCCAACTCTAAAAGTGGGAGGAAAAAACTGCACACACACAAAAACCATTATCACGCCGTATACTTTTTTCATTTGTGATAGCCAAGTATAAATTGTAATGAGGCAATGCATCAATTATACATACATAGATACAAACACATTTATATTCCACAAAAGTTCTGCTTTCCTGCTCCATTTTCAACTGCACAGATTGCCCTTGTTATGTCTACCACAATATGACTAGACTTTTTTTCCATTTTTTCCCAACAAAAAGCACTTCTCGGCTCTTTTCCCTCATTCATTCAATGTGGGGATTCCCCTGATGGGGAAGGGAGGAGAAAGGTTGTACAGGAGAAAGAGGCTGGCTGGCTGGCTGGGCTGGATGGAGTAGAGGAGCAAGCTGGCTAGCTTTCACACTCCTCATTTCACTACTTTTTTTTAACTAACCGGGATGGAAAAGACAAAAAGGGAAATTATTTGGGTCTGTTTATGTGTCTTTGGGGGCACATGCATGTTGCCTCTATTTCACGTTGGAAGCCACTTGAAAGTGCCAAATTTGATTCTCCTGGTGTTTTATTTCCTTGTTTGAACCGGGGTTTCCCAGCTCAAATTTCAACCGTCTTGTGAGCCTAGCGAAAAAAAAAATATATATATAAAATCCGTTATCTTCCGCTCCTCCTTCCAAGTTTTGCTGTTTGTTGGGTGAGGTTACTACTATACATAGGCCTACTCACTCTCATCACACCATGGTGTAGTTAATAGTTAGTCATATTAAGGACGTATTAGCATTTTAGAGGGGAAAAGATTTTGCGGGAGTTTTTCACCGAATAGAGAGCTCTCATTTCTCCTGGCTAACGCCAACTCTCTCTCTCTCTCTCTCTCTCTCTCTCTCTCTCTCTCTCTCTCTCTCTCTCTCTGACTGAGTGAGTGAGTAAGTAGTAAGAAGTAAGTAGTAGTTCGCAGCGAGATTTTTTTTAGCCTCCTCCTCCGTCCCACCAGTACTAGTAATACTCTTAATATGTATGCATTTCACCAACAGACGAAAAACTACTTTATGCATATCTTTTGACTTCTTCCTTTTTGGCTAGCAAAAGAATTTACTTTTTTTGTAAATGAAGGAATGAATTTGAGAAAGGGAAAAAAGAAAAGGAAGGGAGCGAGAATAAGATGAAAAAGTTTTTTTTCTGTTGGGCCAAGATCGAGTCATAGGGAGAAAGACAAGAGGAGAGAAAACGACAAAACTCACTCATTCATTCAATGAATGCAAATGTTGCGACACAAGAGAATCATTTTGAGATATGGAGATTGAGACTGATGTCAAGTATTCCAGAAATGAAGACTGGTTGCCAAAGAAGAAGCAAGAAAAAAAAACTAGTCAAGTTGCTACAATGCTATATGCTCCTTCCTTTCCTCCTCCTGTATGTAGTCAGTGTCTAGGGTAGACGCATTTTCTTTCCGAATTATATGCGTCCTGATAGTTATTATGCATTTAAAGGATTTTTTTGTCTGTTCTGTGTGAGGAGTGTTCCCTTTTGGTTTCTGGGGATTGTGGAAAAACGTGGAAAGTGGTTTCGTCCTCGTCGTCCAACTATACGTAGTTAAATTGCATTTTTCGGGGGCCACACTCTGTTTTTAGCGATTTTCTCCATGACAAATGCTGAAAACCGGGAGGAGGGGGAAAAGTATCACAATGGAAAGTTTTAAAGGAAGTTAAATATTTTCTCTGGAATTACATTTAGTCACAATGGTAGGGGACAAGAAGGGAAACAAAGTGCACGATAATATAGTATATGACACGCATAAATGTAAATCAACCCTGACTCTGCCTGCTAACAGTTGTAGGTTAAATAGCCAACGAAACGGAACCAACAACATCAGCAGATTTTTTATTTTATAGATTGTAGTGGAGGAGGGCCCATTTGGAGGGCGTGTGGGGAAGTTGTGGAGGTAAAGAAATATGTTTCTCCATTGTTCCTCACTTCCGCTTTCAACGCGAGCTGGAAGACGGGAAAGAAAAGATTTTTGGGGAAAATAATTGTAATGGAATCCTTTTCAAAAGTTTTGACGGCTTTCACGTAGAAATAATATGCTGCTACGAGAGCATTCTTTATTTTTTATTCTCGGGTTGTGTATTGATTTTTTTGTTAGGTAATTAAACAAATAATGAAACAGGATTTCTTGGAAATTCGCCCCTGCTTGCCAGTTCTAGTCGAAGTCAAGGATACTTTTGGAGGAAAAAACTTTTGGAGGAGAGGTTTTTTTTTGCTGTGAAATAGTAACTCCCTCCTGCTAATACATTCTTCCTTTTGTATCTCTGACTTCATTATTGTTGAAAATTGACCCGTGGCATGCTTCCTTTGTGGGAGGAAAAAACCACCTTTCTCCACCAGCAAAGGTTTTACACAGGATCACGAACCGGGCCAGAAAGTGCGTGTATTAGATATTTATAGTAGGGGAAAAAGAGAAAACCTTCCTTTCACAAATTGTGGCTGTTGGACTGGCTTTGAGAAAAGGTGCGTTTTATGTTTCTCTCGCCGTCCTCGTCCAACGGACCAGAGAAACCTCGGAGAACCAGTGTGTGGAGACGCGGAGAGTTTCAGAGTGAAAAGGAGCATTTTTTGAAAAATGGGAGTTGGAGAGGAAACAGAAGAATTGGAAAAAGAGAGCCCCTTTCTTCTCCCGTCTAGTTTTTTTTCGGGTTCTGTCTAGTAGAAAGATGATACGTTTATAAAAATTGCTTCCAGCTTGGAATTTAAGAACGGCACCCCTGAGAGTCGTGTTAATGGTCTGAGATTGCTAGTAACTGCTCCTTTTTCTCGAATATCCTCCTTATTTTCCCAAACTCCACTCGAGGAGAATATATGGTTCGTTCCAGCCTGACTCCTTCCTATATTCTCCGCCCTTACTATATGGATGTTGGCTTCTAGCTGCCTCTAGACATTTCCACCAAAGTCGCAAAGTCAACTATTCACTCATATGTGAACTATTACTCTCCGACCGAGGGCAATATTTTTGACCTTATATTCTTGACATTGACGGGACGGGAGGGAGGGAGGGAGGTAGGACACAATGAAGTGCATGCATTTACCCCTTTCATTATATACGATAGGATTCAGAGTTCCTCTTGAAAAAAAATCTTCTGCCAGAGAGTACCGATGAGAACACAAGCCGCATCCAGCTGCCAGACAGGCTGGGATCTTTCAAGCGAGGCTGATAAGGTTATTAGGATTTATTAAGTGTCCTATGGAATCACGTCATCATCAACAACTACCACTTCCCCACCAATTGAAACATGATTATGGACAACATGCCTGAGTGAGAGGAGGGGGATACAGACAATGGGGAAATGCAAGTGGATGGGATACTTTGTGCATAATGGGGAAAGTGGATATTTTGACGGGGCTCTCGTATCTCTCTCTCTCTCTATTCTTGCTCTAATGACAGGACTCTCTGGCTGAGAATTGAATGGGAAAGTTGAGTACCAATCGAATCAACATTTTCAACTGATACTACTATGATGAAATGACGACGAAAGTATGACGTAGAGTGCTACTCCATTTCTGATGACTACACTTCCATTGTCAAGCTTTTGTTGGCTATATGGACACCGCATTATAGCATTGCTTTTTTTCGATGAACTTCAGACCAAAATAGTGAGTATATATCGCTGTGGTTGTTGGCCATTAGCTTTTAACCAATTATTTGCACGGCGAGGTCAGGTCGTTTAGGAGCAGAATTCTCTATTCCGAATAGAAAAGGAGTAATGGAATATCGACATTTTTCAACAAAACGTCATTTTCGTGGTGGCCGCTCTATCAGTTTGGCTGAAATGACTGGAAAAATAATGATTCTTTTCATGCCAGTTTGATCATCTATCACGGGCGTTTTAATGGAGAGTGGAGATGAGGAGGAGAATGCGAAGGAGGATGAGAGCCTCGAGGACAATCTGTTTCCAGCTACCCTTTTACAACTTATTTTCTCCTCTATAAAACTACCACTTGACTCCGCCAACCGTGCATGCTCCTTTTCTTCTCCTTGTAAAGGTCACAGAGCGGAGGAAAGTGTATAATATGGTGTAGCTCCACAACAATAATGCACAGATTTCCACTTGCTTACGTCCATCCTCCTCATCTCTCCTTTCTTTTTTTCCTTGGGATCTTGACTGCTTCCAGAGTTCCAGCCTCGCCAAAGGTTCCAACTGCAGTGTAATTGATTGTCTGACAGGCCAGACTGTGAGCACTGGGAGCAGCAAACTTTGTGGCAAGAATGTCTTATGCATTCACGCATCTCGACGGCAGCATCACGCGTTGGGGTAAAACACCCTAGAGTGGGTTCCTCTCCCCTCATAACATGCATTATTAATGGGTATAAAATGAGTGGAAAAATGTGAGCGCATAATACATGCATTATTATCCTTCTATTTAGCATTTTTTTGGCGTCTATGGTAGACGACCTCTCTACTGTTAATGGCTTTGGAAGTAAACCATGCCAAATATCTCCCGGCGGCGGCGGCGTCGGCACAACCTGTGTGCTTTTTCTTTAAGTAAATAAGACGTCCTTCCCAAATTCCCAAACTTCCTCCATGGATATCACTTGTCCATACATACACACTCGCACACACCCGCTTCCGCACCACCACGAGGAGAAACCCGTTCCAGACAAGTGGGCCGGATTGCTTATTCCGCTGATCCATATCCGATATCGAGAGGGGTAAAGGGCACTAAATAAAGAGAAGCCGGGTGGTTACTCCTTTACTTCCGTTCTCCGATGCATGTCTGATGAATGGTTATGGCGAGGATGAGCACGGCTAGGGCTAATCCCTAACGCTCTCTCCTGTAATAAGACTTGCCGGCTGTGCTGTACCTCCATCCAACTCTCCAATATATATTTTTTTCTTCTCCGGGTTGTTATTATTATTATTATTATTATCAGCATCATTGGGAGATGAGGAGCATCTGTAGCAGTTCCCTTCCCTCCTTCTCGTAACACAATGAGCGGCGACCCATCTGCTGATATATGATTATCACATGTGCCCATTTTCACAGAATGGGAAAGATTGGAGTGAGTGGGGAGAGTGTGTGAGTGAGGAGGGAACATCAGATGTGTGAGAAGAGTCTCATGTTCCTGGAAAATCTTTCAACCAGAGCAAGGTCGGTCGGTGCGGGTCCACTTGGAGCAGGGAAGGAGGAAACGAGTCAGCCTCAAACCGAAAAAGGCTGCCTGCTTCTTCTCTTGTTGCCTCTGCACCGATCCCGTTCACCATGACTGCACCAACGATATATTTCAGCAGAAGGAGAAAGTGACTTTTTCCTTTTTGATAGAGTTATTATTGGAGGAGAGATAGTGCCAGAAGCAGCCAACTTTTGTTGATGATCCTCTTCTAATAATGTTGGTTTGTGTGTGGAGGTTGGAGTTGGAGTAAGCAAGCAAGCGAAAAGACTACTGGAAAAGGCAATAAACAGAGAGAGAGAGAGAGAGAGAGAGGAGGACTGTGTGACTGTCTCACCAGCAGCGAAACAGTTAACCATTTCCTAAAAGCCCATCGATGCTTACACACATCGTGGCAGCGAGCAACGTGGCAACGGAATGGTGGTGGTGGTGGTGGAACCTTAGCAGGGACCCGGGCACGGAAGATGGTTCCATCTAATGCTGTTTAGAGTGGCGGCTGTTATGGAGTCATGTTTTTTCGATAGACTTGTGACAATGGCATCATGATCACATTTATTTCCTCCTTATTTCCCGATTACTGTTTGGAAAGACGTAAAATATCTCCGAGCTCGATATACTACTATCCCTACTACTACTACTACTGGGGAGAGAGAAAAAAAAAGTTTGGAAAAGTGGGTGAAGCTGCTGGACACGGACAAATACACAAAAGTTGTGACTGGGGGAAAGATACGATCTAGCCCTTTTTCTCTCCCTTCTTGCGATGCGAAGCCCCTTTCATGGCTTTTTCATTGTTCAGACAACAACTTGGAATGAAACAGTTTTTGCACTTGGGATACATGTTATATATGCGGGAATATCGGAGAGGTGGAAAACGTGTGAGACGTTGCGTTATGCTCATTCAAATGAATTCCCATCCTTTTCCATCCTCCTCCATGCTGCTGCACACACTTATGCCGTGAAATCAACCAAAAGCTAAAGGATTTCCCGCTTTATGCGTATACTTTTCGAGAGAGAGAGAGAGAGAGTCAAAAGCGAGTCTGGGGTCCTTTTCCTGCCTTCTCACATAAAATGGGAAAAGCCATGTAGGGAAAAAAGTGTTCCTCGAGGACAATACATTTTGTGGATGAATATCGTTCCACTCTCGTCGTCGTCGTCGTCGACCCTCCCTTGTTGCTTGTGATTCAAGTTGGGTTGGGGCAGCAGGAGGCTCGTGTTAGCGGCGGTGGCAATAGCAACACAAGTGGCCGGGTGACAAAGTTAATGAATTGGAAAAATGGAATTTGCAAAGCTTGGATGACTACAGAGATGGGAATTTGGATAAGGATGGAGTCGCTCTTCTGCTCCTATCAAACCAACCAACATATTTATATTTATATATATATATATTGCTCAACATCAGAAAATACACACACACATGGGCCGATCAAACACCAATAATAATCATTTGCTACATACCTTCTCGTAGTAGATCCGCATTTTCTCAAAAATGGGCAGACAAGTAGGGACATTTCCTATGCACTTTTCTCGGCTCTCTGCCTCTGTGCCGACGACCGGAGCCTCTATTAGGACCTCCATAATCATGCTCAAAGTCTTTTTTTTTTCTAGTCTAGCGTCTCCCAGCTTTCAATCAAATTTATTAGGAACAAAAAAAAACCAAGTTGTGATAAACTGTGTGAGAGAGGGAGCAAGGAGGGAATCAACTTGGAGGAATCCACCGAATATACACCGAACAGGAAGTATATTATGTACACCGAAATAAAAAGCATGTACCTACGTATCCAGCCAGAGAGCTCATCCCCGATGCACAACACAAATGCATCATTTCGTCCGGAAGAGCTGAAGCCTGAGAGTACGCGTACAAAAGCGTAATGTGAATCGGAAACGCATTTTTATTCGGATAAAAAAAAAGAATCATGGTTGAACTGAATGCACTCATATGCTGCTTGCTGCTGCTGTCTTTGTTGATAAGAATCCTCGTGGATTTTCAATGTGGCTACTGGCCACACGGCCACGCAGCTAAAGCGCTCTTATCTTCAAGTATTATGAGGCGAATAAAAATACACGTGCTCGTGTGTGCACCAGAGTGGCCATGAAATATTGTACATTTCCTTTTTATCTCTTCTTTATCGTCCCATCCGCAATTGGCATTAGGGTCCCTTTTCTCCTCCACGAGAGAACTATCATCCCTGAGCAAAAGAGAGAGAGAGAGAGAGAAGAAAAAAATCCTGGAGTCAATACGAGATTTTACAATGCATGAAAAAAAACAAGTTTATACCATCATCATGATCATAATAGTCATACATTCTTTTCTCTTTTCCACCACTTCACCCCTGTGAATTCAAACCTTTTATCCGGTGTTCATATATTATGCCCGGCTAGTCACTACCCAGGATTGTTGCATATTCCATAAAATAGAATATATCTATTGGAGGAACTTTGGGAAGCTTAAAAGAGAAGATTTTTTTTTCTTTTTTTTTTTATCGTTTTTCATGGCTAGTTCGGATAACTTATATATTTTTTGTTGGCCCGCTTGAATCATCTCGACTGGGTATACCTAAAAGGATAAAGCTAAATAGAGACTATATATCTCAGACTATTCTTTTAAAACTTGATATTTTCCCTTTTTTGTAGAAAAAAAATATATTCACTGAATCCTGATCGCATGTATATAGTCAATGCATGCATGCATACAAAACAGGGAGTAAAAGTTTTTTTCCTCTGAAAAAAGAGATCCCCATTCAGATTATCTTTTCGGATGATCTGTGACCCGATTTCCTCGTTATTCAATGATTGCTCTCTCTCTCTCTCTCTCTCTCTTTCTCTCTCTCTCTCTTCCTTTTCCCGTCTTATCGTATTTTTTTTAAACGGGAGTCTAGAAACCCACGCAGTTTCCCGGCTCGTTGTTCATTTCATGCTGAAAGCTCACATCTATATGAATTACCATGGTGGAAAGTTATGTGTTCAATGTTGGAGGAGATAGTGATGCAAAGTGTTAGTAAGTAAGTCTGGCTATATATTTGTAAAGCTATATGTATGTGGGGGTATTGAAAGCCTTTGGATTTCCTCTAATGGGTTCGGAGAGAAGCCTTTCACTTTCAGGGAATCCACTGCCTCAACTCAAAAAAGAAATGTACATTTTTACGGAGGAAAAAGCAGCGAGTTGCAGCTTCTGCTCCTATTTGCTTCCATTTTTTCCTTCCGCCTGGACTGAAAAGCGACTTGGTTGCATGCATATATATAGTAGCCGCCTGGCTCGTTTTTGGCCGAACTAGTCAATAAAGTGGAATACTAATGTGGTGTGTGGTAGTATGTAGTAGTATAGTTTTCCCAAGTAGATTATTTTTCATAGCCCACACACTTTACATATCCGTTGCTGGTGAACTCCTCATCTCCTCGAAAAATCTATAAAGAACTTGATGCTCCAGCCATCAATTTATTTTCCACGCTCATATTTTTTTTAAGAAAGAAGATGCCTGCCATATAATCTTCTAAAAAGCTTCCTGTCAAAAAGAGCTCTCATGTTTTTGCACAAAACCCTCCTCCACCAATTAAATAACGAGAGAAAACTATCGACAGCAACAGCGTCAGTCACTCAAGGCGATATATTATAGCTATCTAAAAGCGAGACTACATCGCGTTAAAGGCGCATAATATTATATATAGTGGTTTCTCAACAAGTACATAACTTTTGCTGGTGGAAGAGGTAAATCAGATAGTCGATTTTGTCTTTTCGAGTAAAGTCCACGTAATATTATTATTAGGAACCTCTTCTTCTGTATCCACGATTCTCTCCAAAAGACACAGTATAATTGACTCAAATTCGTATGGATGATGATGGCTCTAAATTAAAAGGCTAAATCTTTCAGCTGAGTTGGCTGAGCTCGTTCGGCTTCACCAGAAAAATGCAAATTTTTGTCGCGTTAAGCAATTCCTTGGTTTGATTCAGCCAAATCCGAGTTGGACTTGCCAAGTTATAGTCTGGGGCAAAGTGAAAAAAACTAGCACAATTTCTCGGATAAAAAAATATAATATGCGTTGAGGAGGCCTCCTACCCAAAATGAGGATTCGTTAGTGCAAAATCAGGTATATCGTATCGTACGTTATATCCTTTGTAATTTGAAATGGTGATGTAATTTGTTAGCCAATGCATCTTTTACGTGTACACAATACTCAATTTTAACCCAATATCTGCTCCCAGAGGATGGTGACAAAGTGTCGAGTCAATATTGAATTGGATATGTGTACTCTGAGAGTCGTGCCGCCGCTGGCTCCGTGGAAGAATTTATGGCATAAAATGTCCATTGTAAAGAAAGGAGTGTATATATAGCCTGTACAAAAAGCAATCTCGGCGTCTTACTTTCACTTTTTTGCACAGTTGCGGTCTGTGCAGGTAACAGCGTGTAACTTTTTTTATTCTCACTTTCACACCATCCTTCTCCACCTCCTCCTCCTCCTCCACAGGATATCCCTGTGTGCACTGGAATAATGTGAAATCGAAGCAATATTGAGAGGAAAGCAGGGTGCTTGAGAAGAACGGGGGGGCCAAAAGTTGCGAATCTGTGCAACGCAACTTTGCAGCTAGCTAGTGTACAAAGTAGTGGAGAAATTGAAAAGAATCAACTATGTAGACACTTTTACCCAGAAATCACATCTATAATGGAATATACCTATATATATATATAAGGGTTGTGTGAGTGTTGCATATGAGGGAAAACAGCATTTTTTTCTCCGCTTCCCATCGCATACCAAAACCAAGGGAAAAAGACAATTTGCAAAAGGGGTGGTCGTTGCCCTGTATATTCACATACACACACATAGCCACGTCGAGAAGACGAAAAAAAAGGTTAGAGAATAGATTTTTCATTTGTAATCCATAAAAGTGATAAATGGCCTGAGCGACACACGTTACATATCATTGTACACATACCTGGTGGAGGAGCCGGGAATATGATCCGCATTCCATTCCGTGATTTCCTCCGTCGACATATATTCATCTGCAAGGCAAGGCAAGGGACGAAGGCTAAACTAGATTTTTTTTTACTAAAAACTATAGGTAGATGCACAACACATTCCAATATCGATCATAAAGCGGCTAAGTCCCGAGAGAGAGAGAAAAAAAATTGTTGGAACTGGGTTGTCGGTAAACATAAGTAATGCCTTTTATCCGAGACATGGGAGTATGCTCTATGTCGATGAAAAAATGATCCTACGTAATCCTCACTCTTTGCTCGCTTGTCGGTCGTTCATTCGCTCGCTCGCTACCTTTTCCCCTGTTTAAATCTGACTAGCTAGATACATAATAATAATAATATCCTGTTAGACTAGGGATGCTATGAGCTATTAAGAGATACCCAACCTGACTTTATTTTTAACCCATTTTCCCCACCGTGAATGACTCTATTCTCCACACTGCTGCTGCGAAAAACCAAAAAGTGTAAAATCCATTGTCCATTGATTTATACAGAAAATACTTGTATGTAGGTATTCGCTATATTGGAAATCTTTTTTACGCTCATTATGGAGGCAACGATGGAAGAAAAATCTCTTCTACCGTTGCGTTGGTTTTTGGTAAAAGTTTTTGAAAACTTTTGCTCATTTACGTTGTCAAGGGGTTATTAAAAGTTTTTTTTTGGAAATGGGAAATGGGAGAGCGGATTTTCAAATGACGTTTTAGTATTCATATCGGCTCATTGGTTTGGAACATTGGAATCCATCACTGATAAGAATAAAATATGTGCTGAATGTTTACATTCCATGGGATATTAGTATTTTATGGAGTTTTTTTAGGTGTTTCTAGAAAATGGATGGGGGTTGGACTAAAAGAGAATTGTGTTGAGATGAAAGCCTAGCTATGTATTAAAGTAAAGGTACACACACACATCATGAATATATTCAGAGATTCCAACATTATTCATTCGTTATTCCTCCTTATTCGTTTTTTTTTTCTGCGAAGAAGAAGGGAAACTCAATTCTGCATTATAATATTTTTTCTGAAGATGATGATGATGTGTCCTTACTTTCGAGCCGCAGTGTTTCCATTACATTTTTTTCTTTTTCTAAATGTGCCCGTTAAAGGTAACAAAATACATAATACCACACACCCACCTCAACCACCACCACCACTACCCTGTTTACAAAGGTAGTAAAAAGAGATTGCCTCAAGGTGGAAAGATGAAAAAGGGAGAAAAGCGAGAGGAAGAGGAAGTGGAGTAAAAATGAAGTGAGAGGAAATGAGAGGAGTGAAAGAAGCCTTTGTGTTGTATTTTTTTGCAAAAAAATATACCTACTTTCATGTTACTTTATATACCATTTTGTTTGCTGGTTTTTTGAGTGGCACTTTTTTCTACTCTCTACAACAAACACAGACGACGACGAAGAAGGGAAAATAAACTGCAAAAAAGTGAAGGTAACTGATGATGCGAGCAGCAAACTATTGTCTTTTCCTCTTCTTTTTTTTAAAGTCTAACAATCCCTTCTTCCCTTCCTTCTGTTGTTTGGTTTCGGAGGAGGAGATTCGATGAGTTTTCACGGAGGAAACATTTGATGCCACAAATTCAACAGTTTCCATTTCACCTCGTTTTATTCCCTCCCATCCTCCCTCCTACATATATATTACTTTTTCTTTTGGTTTAGGGAACAGGAAAGGGAGTGCGCGTCCTTAAAATTCAAACCATATATATTGGAACTGGTGGATTTTGTGTGTGTTTGTAGGAGGCAAAAAGTAACACATTCCAATGACGCCAATAATGTATGCATAAAGAAAAAGAGGAGGAAAAAAAACTTATAGGTTTCCGCTTGCACAATTTCTTTTGTACTTTCCACTACAGCACATTCATGCATACAGAAACGAATTTTAAAATGTCTTCTTTGGATCTCAAGAGTCTTGGGGAAAAAAATTCTTACACCGAAACCAGATCTGCCAGTTATCATATATTCCTCGTAACTCATATAACTCATATACAGATTGAATGAATTGAATCTGCTACAAAATGGAAAGAAAACCGAAAAAAAATCCTTATATCCATCCGGCCTGCCGCAGCAGCCCCAATAAATGGCAACAATGCTTTTTTATGCTTATATGAACACTTTTTCTTCGCCTTTTCAACCCAAACCCCTGATAGGGGAATGTGTAAGGTACACACACACACAAAAATAACTCTGTGAGAGAAAATGGTTCCCAGTCCTACATTCAATTTTGAAATATTGGGGGACCTCACCCTATGATCAAGAGATAGTCATTTTTTTCTTAAGGAAAAAGTCAAAATCATTACTTTTTGTGGCTGGGGAATTGGAACAATCATTGATATATAGGAGGGCCGGGTAGAGAAAACAGCAAAATCTAACAAAAATGACCTAAACGCAGCCCCATAGTCGTATTATTATTTTTTCACTGTTTTTCCCTCTGACTTTTTTTTCCTTTCTTCGGATTATTTTCCAATGGAAGGATAATATAAAATAATATAAAGGAGGAGGAGAAGAAACTTTTTTTCTTCCTCTTCAATTCTCCGTTATTTTGTCTGTAGAAGAATGAGGGATGATCCGAGGAAAAACTTGCTCGTTGTTCGCTCGATGAGCCGTGGTTGACGGGTCTGATCTGATGCTAAGGTTTTGCTCCAGGATTGTTGTTGATGAGAAAAAAATAATGATGATTTTCATGTCCGGCTGTTGGGATTTTTTAGCATTTTATCATGTGAAATGAAAACTTTTTTCTCCTTGGGTTGGCTGGCTGAATGGTAGAGAAGAAGGAACTAGTAGACTGAGAGAAGAGGTATATAATAATGTTACTACTTTACAGGGATAAACTGCTAATACGATCGCTGCGCTGCTGTTGTGTTCGAAAAGTCGAATATATATATATTTTTATCGCTATATATAGTCTGGGAGAGCAGAAAAAGATTGGATTGTAGTCTTCTCCAGTCACCCTCAACCAGTGAGGATGGGAAAGTTGTTTATAAGAAGTTTTTCCTAATCTTGGCTTTTTCATGTGTCGAAAGGTCGCATCTGATCGACTTTCTATCGATTCAATAAATCATGGCATGAAAATGACAAAAATACCGAGTCTGGTTAACACGGTAATACCACAATATAAGATGTAAGAAAGCCCAAAGTTCGTTCGTTTAAACATACTTATATTATATTAGGTTAAATTCCAATAGTTTTCTATTTTTTTATCTTCTGTGAAATGTTGTAATGGGAGGAAAATCTGAGTAAGATTTTATTCCCTTCCGAAGAGAAACCTGCTCCTCCACAGAGAAAGAAGTTGAGATGAGAAATAGAGCAGGACTTTGTGAATGAGGAAGAGTGTGCCATATGACACACTGGAGTTGCAGCAGGGAATATATCGGATCATTCATTCACTTTCTTTTCCCACTTTCCCGTGCTCAATAGGGGATTGGGATTTGGGGAGTGTATCTTTTTTAGTTTTGAAGCCAAAGGAGGAGAAAGAGAGAAGAAAAAAAAACAAATATAGGATAAGGTGGACACGGTGGAACCACCCTGAGATTACTTTTATTACATACACATTCTGTTTAGCATTTACCCGTTCTATTTGTCCCATTTTTTGTGGGAAAAAGTTTGCTTTTTGTAGGTTTTCCTGAAATACGTTATAGGAAAAAGAACATTAGAGCAAAAGGGTAGAAAGCAATGCAATCCGACTCGCTTCCGCTATTTTTATGTTCCTCAACTTCCAGGAAAGTAGTTGTTGCCGTCACAAAGTGTAACATTTTGTTCCATCCATGTGTACATACATAATATCCTTGTCCTCCTGCGATAGAGCGCGCGTCCCGGAGCATTCACACTTAAGAAATGACTCATTGTAAGAGAGAAAAAAGTGCAGTCAAGAGTTTTGCTCGAGATGTCTGCCTTTGAGAGTGTACCACTTTGGTTGTGTGTTGTTCGCTCCAAGACGGTATTGCATTGTGGTCTCTTTCGTCGACGGTTTCTCTCACAAACAACCTGTTTACTCCTCTGGGGCCACTCGCAAGCGAGACGGTTTTATTACTCGATAAATTCGTTTGTGAGTGTGTGTGTGTGTGTGTACACAGTTCCAACTTTTTGAAGTGGACATTCTCCACGAGACGAGTATTACTTATTATATGTACGGACCAATTCAAATTGAGAAGTGGACTTGTTCCGAAATGATGAACTCCAAAGAAGACTAATTTGTATGTAAATACTAGAGTCTAATTTACTCAAACGTAATTTCTTTTGAAGTGAGTCCCTTTGGGTAACACATGCTCAAGCATATATGTATAATATAGCTTTTACAAATACAAAGCTCGTTGTGGTGGTGATCAGGTCAGGTAAAGCTTAAATGTCAGCGAGGATACTCTACTACTACGACTGCGACTCTGTTTATCAATATATGGAGGACCAACAGTCAGAGAGAGAGAGAGAGAGAAAGAGAGCTGCTTGCTTTCACTTCATAAAGGTCAGGGGGAATGGATATGGTACGCCAAGAAAAATTCAGTGGATGGTAATAAGTATGTGGATAACTGCCTAAGATGCCAAGTTGGAAAAAGGCCATAAGGAAATGGTGATTCTTGTCCCCCCACTTTCTTTTCATGGTCTTTTCCATATCATGATTATAGCTACGGATGCAATAAACTCTTTTCAAAGCAAACAATCCTGGGTGAATGGTGGCTCTAAATGATGGCAGTAATTTTGTGTATTCACATATGGTCGGAATGCATCCTCCTGATAGTAAAAGCGACAATGGGAGGAGGAAAGAGGGAGACCGTAATTTGGCTCCTTAGTTCGTCGTCGTATCCTTATGTCTCTATTGAGGATGGGCACTATATATATAGTCTATAATATACTACTACTACTCGGCCTAATACTATTTTCATTAGTCTATATTGTTGGTTCAAAAATCTGTGTGGAGGCTATATGTATATATTCTAGTTGGTTTGATGGTGAGGGCAGTCGTGTAGTGCTAGGCAATAAAGTAGTAAACACATTGCTTCTTTGGCTACATTATATATAAAAACAAGTTTATTCCTTCTTGAGAATTTGTGACTTCATAATAGTATTATTAAGGCTGACAAGGTTTTTCAAGTAGCGGAGATCATGTGTCATGGATGGAGCGGAGGTCTTACAATGTCATTCTTCCTGTCCAGACTTGGGAGCAACTGCAAAGTTTAAAAGGACAAAATGTTGAGTTGCAAAATTTTCTAACGGAAAAATGAATAATCTTGGATGGAATAGAAACATGACGTGACAAAAAGACAGTGTATAGGTATTATTATGCATTAGTGAATTACTTGTTTTCACTTTGATGCAGAACGTCATCAATGTTGGTATAAAGTCGTCGACATCCACTGGACTGAGCCTGGTTTGGCCCGTATAAAGTAATTCGATAATGGCCCCCATTGTTTTGGCACTAGCATTCACCAGGGTCAGCACTCGGTTCCCATCCTCGTCCAACTATGTACAAAATATGTGTATACATATGCGAAAAGTCAAGTAGCGTTGACAGAAGGTTGATGTTGATACTGACACTGACGCTTACTGTCAATTTTACGAGGAATTGTGGTTACTTACGGTAGTCAAGAACCGGAGCTGGACAACGTTTTTAAAAAACGTACAGTTCATTGCCAAGGCATAGCCATGGGCCCGGACTTCCCCGTCGTCACACTTGATCCGGAGGTCACAACTAGTTTTGGGGTCCTCCAACCGCATTCGGTTGAGATATAACAGACTTGGTCCTCCAACTTGTTCAATGTGGAAAATATATTTATTAGTTGTTGAACCCATGATATTGACACGCTTTTTAGAGTTAATCCCAGTTTTGAAAATGGGAAAGTTTAACCGATTAAATTAAAAAGAATGGATTAAATTGTTAAACAGTTTATAGCACAATACACAACATGATGCATTTGCGGTGACAACACAAGACAAATGCAAGACAAAAAAGAACGCTTTTTTGACCCGCTAGAACAATTCTTGCTGTCTTCTGTGTGCATGATGCATGATATATATATTATCATCTCTGATCTGATGTATTTCTTACACGTCATCTAAGACGATACAAACGAGATCACTCTGGATACGTATACTATATTATGCACTCGTGCTTGCTTTATTCCGATATGCTTGTGCATAATATTCGAGCTCGAATACGTGTGAACCCAGAGTTTGCTTGGTTCAGTCAGTATAAATAAGCATGCATAAACTGGAGTATGTAGAGCATGATTATTATGACAATATGACCTGTACGTAAGTACGGTGGGTGGTGTAGCTGGAGAAGTGGAGACAATAATAACGGCTTATAAATGTGCATGTGTAAAGTAAACATGTTAAAAAACATGTACACTAGGACCCAATATAAGAGATTGACAGAAGCAGAAAATTAAAGATGCCCAACCAGATTGTAAAGAGAGAGGGCTACTCTTCCTTGCACCACCACCGACAGAGAAATGGGATGGTGGCTGGTGGGTAGGAAGGGTGGTGGTGTATTTGTAAATTATCACGGTGGCGTGTGGGGAATGGGGAGGGAAGCAGGGTTGGGGATTGAGTGTTAGCTTGGTGTTGAAACGAGAATGGGGGAAATTGATGGTGGACAGGAGGACATGGAGCAAAATTGAAATTGGTTTTGAGGGAGGGATATATTATGTTTAGGATGCGAGAAGGAATTGAGAGAACATTGTTCTTCTATCTCTTCTCAAAAGAAAAAAAAAGTTTCGTGAAAAATAATGTTGGCATATATGGAAATGTTGAAAAAAAAGTGTGAAAAAGTTAGGAAGAGTAAGAAAAATGCGTAATATGGAAAATTTCATTTATTTTTTATTTCTTCTATTCTTTACAGATGAGGGATTTCTCCGAATGTCACGAGGTGGGGAGGCATTTGGTCGTCGACCGCCGCCACCACCTCTCATCTTAAATCCGCCACATTTATCAACACAAACTCCACCTCGCCCAAACCCGTTTCCCAAGGAGAAAGGGATACAACCATCCGCACCTCCGCAACAAAGAAATGATCAGATTTCCGCAAGTGGGGAGAAAGGTAGTTTGGAAAATGTCAACGGCAAT